>CAUYLG010065575.1:0-91455 GCA_963573385.1 Cacajao melanocephalus
ATGGGAAGAAAAGCCAGATATAGGTGAAGGGGAGGAAAGCAGCAAATCACACTGCCACGTGTGTACCTATGCAACAATCTTGCATGTTCTTCATATGTACCCCAAAACATAAAATACAATAAAAATTAAAAAAAAAAGAAAAGAAAAACAAAAGATTTTTAAAAATAAAAAAAAAATGTTTATCTCAGAATTTGTGAAAGTATGAATCAAATTACGAAAACAACAAACTATGAAAGCCCTGATTTTTGTGAGGTGGTGTGACGGAGGGATTCCAGACTTAGCAAATATGAAGACATGAGCATTGTTGAACGATCCCCAAGTTACTCTTTTTGAAATGAGGAGCCATAGAGTAGTCTTCCCTCTCCTCCCTTTCCCTCCTCTCCCCTTCCCTTCCCTTCCCTTTCTTCCACAAATATGAAGTACCTACCATGAATCAGACATTCTTCTGAGGTATTCAATGGAGAATGATCATAAACACTCCCTCAACCTTCATAGGGCTCACAGGCAAGTAAATTTCACTGAAAATTCATATTAACATTTTGAAGTTCAAAATGCAAAATTTCAATATATCCTCTGTTTTCTACGTGTGATCATTTCAATATGTGTGTAATTTTTTTGATATTCCCTTCATTCGAGAGGTGGTGCTCAACTTTCTCCACTTTAAGTGAGAGTTGAAGTAGTGACATATTTCTTACAAATAAAATACAGAGGAAATGATGATATGTGACTTTAAAGACTATGTAGCTTAAAAGATATTGTAGCTTCTTTTTGCTCTATCTCTCTTGGATTATTCACCCTGGGGAAAGCTGGATGCCATGTTGCAAAGGTACTCATGCAGTCCTATGGAGAGTTCCATGTTTCAAAAAATTGAGACAACCAGCCACTGGTGACCAGCTATGTGAGAAGAACCTCCAGCCTTAGCCAAGCTACCACGTGACTGAAGCCCCTACTGACATTTTTACTGCAATCTCAGGTAAAACCCTGGGCTAGAACCATCCTGCTAAGTTGCTCCTAGATTCTGTACCTTTGGAGACTATGTAAGATAATAAATACTTGTTGTTTTAACCTGCTAAATTTGTTTTTTGTTTTTTTTTTTTTTTTTTTTTTGCACAGCAATAGAAAACTAATGTACCTGTGTTGTACAATATGAGTTCTCTCTTGTACTTTTTCTGTCTTGCACAAACACTATATTAACACTCACACAGTATAATTAAATTCCCATTATTCCAAAAATACCACATTTTTGACTTTATGTGCATCTTGTAGGTTTCTCCAATTAATGCATGTAGATGCATTTCATTCTTTTTAATGTCTGAACAGCATTAGTCATAAACTGGAAATATAATTTATGAATGTACCATATTTTATTCAGTAGTTGTTAACCATTTATCTTAGACATATTTTTTTTGTTTTGGTTTTCTTTTACTACTTCCAAAACTCTTATAGTGAAACTCATGTACAAATATATTTACACACTTGGAGAATGCATCTGTAGTATGAATCCTTAAAAGCAGAAATTTTAGGTCAAAGTTGTATTCATTTTCTATTTGCATAAATAATGCAATTTTCTTGTCCAAAGAGGCTCTGTTAATTTACACTGAAGAAGCAATGCAGAAGATCCTATTCTGCCACTGTTTTATTGAGATGCCATAACTCCCTTTCAAATCTATACTGTGCACCTGATTCTGATTTGTGTAGGCAGATGGTCTTAGATTTGAGTAAGTAATCTCAGAAGATCTCTGGTTTTCTTTAGAATGTAGAAAATACAAGTTTTACCAAAAGTAAATGAATAGAGATGACAAGTAAGAAATTTATATGCATGGTTGATAACTATTGGATATAGTCTGAAAAACATATATGAATATGCATTTCAATTGTGCTCCCTTTCATGATTTTATCCAAATATATGATCAGGTGGAATAACTTAGCATGTAACCTTAGTATTCTAATAAAAGAATTACAACTCTTTCAGGCAACTTGAAGGCTTTGGGGAAGGTAGACATGGATTCCATAAGCATATCGTGTGTGTGTGTGTGTGTGTGTGTGTGTGTGTATTGGACTCATACATATATATATATATATATGCATATATGTACACATGTGTGTATATATATATATATACATGTGTGTGTATATATATATACACGTATGCATATATATATGTCCAAAGAAGCTGAAAAACAGCAAGGTCTAGAATGAGAAAGGAGCATCTTTTACAGAAAAAAAAAAGACTAAAAAACCACTCAATTAGAGGATTGAGTTTGACACTGTAAAACGGAAAAGACTTAGGTAGAGTGATATCAAGTTCCATGCAGGAGGCCTGGAACTTAGCTTGCTTCCCTTATTTCTTTTAAAATACAGTAGTTAGATATGGAAATTCTCCATTTTAGTTTGAAAAATGAAGGCCAATTTCTCATTATTAGCCTCAGAAAAATAATCTTAATTAACAAATCTTACCCTAAATAGCTGAAATACAGATGTAATAGACGCTAATATGAAAATAGACACAGTAAATACTAAAAGCATGGCATAATGTAAAAATCTGCTGTCAGAGTCTACATATGGAAACATTTGTGAACATATAATGTATACAAAAATATTTCATAAGAACTTCAAAAAGTGAAGCAAACTTACAAGTAGATTGTTTCTAAACTACTCATTTACTTTTAGAGACAAGCATTGCATTTGTAAAGTGTAGGCATTATCTGAGTAAAAATCTGAATTCTTTATTAATTTTTAACTTAAAAAACTGTTGGTCTTATTCAGAAATAGAACCACAATGCTGTATTTTTCAATGAAAGGTGAAAATGTGCTTTTAAGTAATATAATTAATGTGCTCATTAAAAACAAAATACGAAAGTTCTGAACTCATAACAAATTTGACATGATTGTGTGATGTGTGGTGCTTTGCGTATGGAAAACTAAACCTATTTGCACTTGCAATTTTTGTATTATATAATTAAATTGGCTTTATGTTCAGTCAGTTCAAAACTGCATTTTAGAGATAAAAGACTAGCATATTAATCCACTAAGCTATATATTATTTAAAAACTAACCAAGAAGTCAATGAATGTTTTCAGTGTTTTTAAAAAATGTATGGTCTGAAACCTATGGAAAAAAACACCATTAGTCAAGAATGTACCTTTAAATCTACTTCTAATCCATTTTAAGAAATTTTCTTTCTCATAGCCTTCTAAATCTGAATGTTCTATCATGTATGTTATTTTGTAACCACAATTTTAGAAGAGATAAATTAGGTACATGTAGATTTTTCTTAATTCTGTTCAACCTATGGAAAAATAATAGTTCTAATGTCCTAGAGATTATAAAAAATAAAATATTTTTCCTGATTTATATGTGACTTCTTAATCAAGTATGATCTATGAATTTGTAAACTATCCAGAAAGCAGAGACCAGTTTTTTCCCTCAGTATACTTATAAGAATTACTCACCATAGAGAGGTGAAGACAATAAAGTTAGAAAAAGAAATGGTTTGCCGACGGAGAACCAAAAAAGAATGCCTGTTCATTCTTGTATTCTTTTGTGTCTATACAGATGAGATTTACAGGCTGAGGAATGACCCATATGTCTGCTCACTTTCCAGTTGTATCACTGTGGACAGATCGATATGTAAATTGCTTACTTTTCTTTGTCCTTATGTTTAACTGGGGTTCTTGATGTGGCTTTGCTAGAGAGAGTAATTCTCATACAGAATTTTAATAGCTAGGCAGTAGTATCATATTCTAGAAGGAATTTTAGGAGCAACACTTTCAATCCTGGGTTCTCACTGCCATTGTCTTGCTGTGACTACACTGATGACATGATGTATTAGGCATGCTGAAAAAAAGAACCATGATATTGACATATGGGAGGAATATTCTCAGGGGCTGTCTGTCTCAGTGTAGATTATTTACCCTTAAAGCAAAACACACATGGTTCTGGCCTATGCCTGTTAAGCATTTACTGAATCTAGATGACAAAGGTTGAACCCAATGGGAATAAACTTCTAAACTATGTAGCATGACTACATATAAGAAACAGATGAAATATTTTATGTGGCCTTAAAAATAGATTACACAGTGTTTCACATACTTGTTACTATATAGTAAACCAGAAAACAGTACATTTAAAAGACTATGTTTCATTTTAGAAGGCCATAGGAAAGGTTTCTTTGGCTTCTTTTAGAATTAACTAATTAATTTTTTCAGATTTATTTCCGTATCATACTTTTTCATACTGTCACTGTAGAAGATGGCCTACAGATGGATGAAGATAAAACAAAAGGTCTGGTGCTACAATTTTCTGCCACCATAAATGTTTCCTAATAATCTCTGTGAAATTTCCCCTTGATAATGGGTGATCAATGTATTTTATTTTCTCTCCATAGATGATTATGCAACCCAGGGAAAGGATGAAGAAAATTCCTTATGTGACTAATTTTTCTGTTTATATGACAAAAAGAAAACTCAGACACTTAAAACCTCTTGTTTTCTCTTCCAAGCCCTAATCTTTTTCTTAACTGAACTTTAAAGAATACTACTTGATATTTTTATTAAAAATGGAAAGGAAACACACTTTTTCTGCCTCTAGTTTGGTTTGCTTTTTTCAAAATACACTTGTATTATTTTTTTAACAGAAAATTCCATCAAATAATTAAAACACTGAGCATCAAACACTGTGCTTATGTATTGGGCAGACAAAAAAATGAATAATACTTAACTTTCCCAGAGGTGCAAACAATCTAGTAAATGGAAACGAGACAGATAACTTAATGATTACTTGATAAATAGTATCAATAAGAACCACCTAAGTGTCAGTAGAAAGCAAGACAAGATCTTTTGGAGCAAGTCAGGTCAAATCTGAGAAGAGGTGACACTGAGATAGACTTGAAGATAAAGGCCATTTTTGAGAAGCAACCAGAGGACAAAAAGATAAAAGTTTGAAAATGTATGATCAAGTTTTTGCTTGGTTTGTAGCTCAAGGGAAAAAATTCATAATTTTGGATTTGTATAGGTCACTGTATTATAATTATCTTTGAAGAATATAGATATATTTCCATCATTTAAACATGATAATTCACTTTTTTATCATCAGAGATTATAAGCATATTTTATGCAGAGAAGTGTTGTGATTTAATGGAGCATATATTGCCTTATTTGTTTGTATATATGTCAACTGGCCATTGATGATTCTGAAACTCAATTACTACCCTAACTCCATAAAGATATTTTTAACTGGGTATCATGTGTTTTGAGAGGAGATAATAACTAAATTGTATGTATTATATTCTCTGCTGGGGCCAGGGAATGAATTGGAAGGAGACCACTGAATTTGACCACAGGTGGACTAGATCCTATTCTCTATTCTGGGCTGCTGGGTAGCTGCATGAAGTCCAGGGTAAGTGGGGACAGAAATACCACAAAATTTAAAAAGCCTTAAGGAGAAGATGAAAAAATGGAGAAGACAAAACTTACTCTATGTTACGCAGCTTTGCTTGTTCCAATATTGAGGAATGGCCACTTACAGTTAGGGAAATACATAAATCAAATAATGATATCAAACACATTTGGGCTTCATAATTTTTTTTAAAAGACAGAGTCTCACTCTGTCACCTGGGCTGGAGTGCAGTGGTGTGATCTCGGCTCACTGCAACCTCCACCTCCTGGAATTCAAGCGATTCTCCTGCCTCAGCCTCCTGAGTAGCTGAGATTACTGGCGCCTGCCACTAGGCCCAGCTAATTTTTTGTATTTTTAGTAGAGACAGGGTTTCACCACGTTGGCTAGGCTGGTCTTGAACTCCTGACCTTGTAATTTGCCCACCTCTGCCTCCCAAAGTGCTGGGATTACAGGTGTGAGCCAGTGCGCCTGGCCCATCATTCTTTTTAATTGCAAGTGATGGATATAAATTAATGTTTATTAAATGTCTATTAACTGCCAGGCACTGTACTGGAATGTGATTATAGTCAATGTTTTGAGATAGTTATTTCCCCCTTTATGGAGAAGTTAATTAATTTTTCCAATGCCATTTCTTGGCTAGCAACATAATCAATTTGGATGGAAGTCTTCCTTACTCAAATCTTATTCTTTTTCTTCCCCTAAACCATATTATTCTTTTTCATACTGCTTTCATCAGCATGAAGAGAAGAGTGAACAACTCAGGAAGCTGGATTTAAAGACATAATAGCCAGCCCAAGAGCATAGGAATCAATTAAAAAAAAAAACAAATCTGCAAAGAATGAATTAGTCTCCTACAGAAGATCCATAGTATGAATTCACATGATCCTATCATCCTATCTAAATTCAGTCTGACTTTGGGTCAGAAAGCTGAAATAATTTATGTTAAGTGGCAAATAATAAGTTTCCACTAAGTCTTCAAACATCCATTTGAAATCATGTTCAGAGGATTGTGGGCTTTTGTGCTCATCTGATCCTTATGTATTCTAGGAAGCTCTATAATAAAGATATTTCCTAGATGTAAGCAGAAGGGCAGTTTGAAGGGAAGATTTCAAGACAAGACTATTTGAACTCTTAATTAACAGATGGGTCCCTTTGAAAAGAAGCTTGAGGCACCACCGTTTTGTTCTTGAACAGAAGAGAGATTTCTTCCAAGATAATCTGTAATTTACAGGATCTGAAAGCTGGTTGGACAAACTGAATGTTATTAGTACCTATGGCAAAGAAGAGAGGCAGTATTTTTTTTTAATCAGGCACTATGCCAATCTAGCAGATGGTCAGAGGTATATATTGAAGTTATTTGTGCATTATGCAGATAGACTAGCTTCCAGGGGCAATGGGACAAACAGCTTCACCATGATTGAAGGTCAGAAATCATTTTTAAAAAACACAGACATAGCTACTCTGGCACCTGAGAACGCTTGGAACAATTGAGATCAATACAGCACAGAAGACAGAAGCCTAATGACATTCATGAGTTATAAGACAAATTTGGTGGCCAAGCCATGTTTCAGAACAAATGTAGCCACAAATGAGCTTTGCCAAATCCCATGGGTGGACAGTGCAAACTCTATTAGCAATTTGTGATTCAAAACTCAGTTGTTAATGTGGGTCACTGTAAACAAAATTTTACCTTCATTAAAAAAATGTCATATAACGATAATTTGAGGACGTCACTGAACAAGGGCATGGTTCGTTTTGGATGAATTAATAATGAATCTGACACCTGCCTAGTGGTTGCTTCTCCACCCAGAGTCTCTGAGTTTCTCACTGTTTTTTGCCCTGGAGCTTCATTTCATCTCATTTGCTTCTGCTTAAGGCTCTCATCCTCACAGTTTTCTTTATAGTTTTACTCTTGGCAGAGCTCTGCTAATCTGAGAATTACAAGAACCTGAAAAGAGAGAAATAGCTTCTGCATGTGTGTATTTTGAAGTTGGATAGCTGTAAATAGTTTAACATCAAGAATGGTAATTATTTCCACAACGTTGTCATGGTTGTACAAACACAAAAAATACTTAAAGAATTTACCAGGATTTCTCTGTAAGATTTACTTGTTTGAATCTAAACGTTGTAGAGGAGCACAGATAGTTGTGATGGGATTTCATTTTAAAGCACAATTGGATGAAATGTCAATAAATGTAAACGAGTTTTGTAAAACAAGTTTCATGTGAACCAATATATTGCTCAGCTCACAGTTTGCATTTAATTGAAGCTGATCTCATTATGCTCTAGAGGATGTAGTCAGAGCTTTGACATACCTAACTTCAACACCATTATTAAGTCTTTTGTTTTTAGAAATAATGTTGATCAGTATTTGTACATACATAGATACATTTTTATTACAATTGTCAATAAAAGGTCACATAAAATATATAATATTTCAACATTGACTTCTCAGGAAATAATACCTTTCATATAACAGCATACGATGCCAATTACAGAAAGAGATTCCATTTTCAGATTCAAAGGGTGTATAATTTTGTACCATAGATAGTACTCTTCTTTTTTATTTCCCAACCTATTTCGGCTAAGAGAATGTATTTTACCTGAAAGACTACAGATGCAAGGCTATGGCCCTTATCATTGCATCAAGATTATGTAATGTAACAAGAGCACAAACCAACAGCAGGAGGTTCTGAGAGTCCAGTATTTTCAATCATAGGAGAGGAATCAAGCTTATTAAACATCATAAATTGCAGCCGTAAAACACGTGGATGAGGCAAAGATATGATTTAGCACTTCTAGGAAGTAATCACTAGATATCCAAAACATCCTGTTTGCCAATTTACATTAATCACTTGTATAGGTATCACTTTTAAGATTAAGAAACAAATTATTGAAAGCATGGCTGTTATAAGTTTGTGACTGTGGTTGGTTGACAAAAATAATCTAAAGAAGGGGTTGGCAAGGTCCTTAGCAAATTATTTTTGCTTCACTTTGACAGAACTCGACTATGCTTGGGACTCATTACTGAGCAAAAGTCACTAAAGCAGATGTGTATGTCCAAAGAGACAAGCACATAAAAGTTATTTGTGCTATTTTGCTTTTAATAAATTATTAAAAGTGTTTCATTATTTATGATGAGTATTATTTTTGGATTTTCTTTCAAGGAGCTTTTTATGATTCTTCTAATTAAGAATAGTTAACTAGATTATGTATAGAATTGAAAGCTATAAATTCCTAGTGCCCTGTTATAAAAATGTTATATTTGATGATAAAACAAAAGAAAAACTGAAAAGGAGTCAAAGAGTTCATCTTACTATGATTCTAAAGTCAGAAGATACAAAGCAAAAGATTTAATCACATTATTTGATATGTAGTGAAACCAATACATGTGTTTGACTAAATTCAACTTAAACAAATCTAATTAAATCTAATTATATTAGCATATTGTTTACATGAACTAGATGCAATTTATTAGACTTACCAATATTAAACTTTCCTATGGGAGTATGCATATTTTAATTGAAAAACAACAAAAACACAAAATAAGACATAGCTAAAAAGTGAATATGGATTAATGTGTACAAACACGAATGAACTACTAGTACATTCATAAATAGAACTAAGACCCGGTTTTAGGTCAATTTTTGCATTATTGACTGAGGCTTACTGACTCCTAGGAGATAGGTTTCACATATACTTGAGACATTAAGCATATTATCTCCAGTTGAACAGAAGTAATTACTGTAATAAACAAAGGCTAACCTTAAACAAATGGATGCTTTTTGTTGAGTAAGCAGTTAACAAGAACAAAACAGCCATGCATTTGCTAATGTTCTTCTATCTTTATAAATTTTTTGTCCACATCTAACTAAAAGCAAATAGCTAACTCAGACTACACCTTCATGATTTTTCCTAATAGTGTGAAATATCTAAGGTTATTAAATATAAATTTTATCACATCTAAAGTCTCTTTAAAAAACTTTGCCTAAGAAAAAATAAACACACATGCATATAATAAACATATATACACACATATGTAAATTGTTTAATTCAAAATTACATTTAGTAAATGTGAGGCTCAAGCTTTCTCTATCATCAAAGAAAATTATTGATTTTATATAAGGCGTTTGGGCTCAATTAAAGTCAGCATAGCATATGAATAAATAAAATTGAATTTAAATTTAGCAAACATTATATATGATCAGGGATTCACAATGATTGGAAGCCTATGATAGGAAAGGGAGGAGGAATATGGCCCAAACCCTCTGCTAAATGCAGCGGCTGTCTACTCTGACAACACATTAGAATCGTCTGATAAAGACTTTAAGATAAAAATACCAGTTTTTTTATCTCCACCGTGGCGATTTTGATTTGTTGGCTAGAAGTAGGAGCTAGATGTTGAAGCCAGGTAAAGAATTACTAGTTTGAAAAGAAGAGTGAACATAGTGTACGTATGTGGAATTCTTTTATTATTTCAAGGAGTTCTGAACCCTTTCATGGTCGTGTTACTTCATGGATTATGTGATAGGCAATTTAAAAATGTGTTTCAATTAGTGTTGGTTAAATTGTGAAAGCTGAATTAGTAGAAATGACTTTACATGAAGTAAGGCTATTTCCTGAAATAATAAATCATGATAGAACAGCACGTGAATTTGTTTTTCAAATCATTACTCTGATAAATACGCCTAATGTTGTACTGGATATTACTACAGTAAAATAAATGTATCATTACAATGCTGTATATATTATCTCTGTTCTTTAATAAGAGCAGACACCTGGTTTAGTACCTTCTGATTTTTATTATTAATTCTTATTGAGTTACTGCTTATTGAATATTTAAGATGCATCAGTCACTTGTTCAGTGATAGGTCTACTTTATCATTCTTTAGTTCTCACACAGCCACAAGAATTCAATACTATTAATATAATTCTGAGCATAAAGAGGTTACTTAGCACAATACTACAATACTAGATTATTTTAATTAATGTAAACACAATCCATGTTCCTTGATAAGAAGACAGACAGAGAAACAACTGATCCCTGGCTCTACCTTAATTGAAGGACGACTACAAACCCATATCAATGGAGGCAGTGTGGTATTAATACAAAAAGAGATCTATGGATTAATGTAACAGAAAATAGAGCTTAGAGACAGATCCATACATATATGATGATACAATCTAAGAAAACTTGCTACCAATGGTAAAGGGCAGATGTTTTGGGTAGGTGGTATGAAAAAACTGACTTATATGAACAAAAATTTAAAGACACACAAAAAGTAGCTTAGGATGCATTAAAAACTAAAATGTAAAAGTTCCACCTATCAAGTTAATAAAAAAAAAACCTAGTAGACGAATTTTGCTAGTAAATTCAAAAGAAAACTGTAAGACAAAATATGATGGCATAATTTGCATGAGAAAGAAAGATTTCTGTTTAACACACATGGAGAAAGATGAGTGTTAAACTACTAAAGGAAAAAGACATTTATTTACAGCATGTAAAAATCGACAAAGAATTTCTGAAAATCAACAGGAAAAGGACAATGAGTGTAAGAGCAAAAAGAACAAAGTGTATAATCAGGCAATTTATAGAAGAGGAATCCCAAAAGATCATTGCATACAAGGGGAGACTGCAACTTGCTAAAGATTGCAGAAATGAAAATTAAGTGAGATAATATGTTTGTACATCTGTTAGTCTGACTTATGAAATTATGGGAGAATAGAGTGGTGTAGCAATTTGGAGAGCAAGCTAGCAATTTGGACCCTCTACTTAACCTACAGTTAAAAAAAAAATAAGTATTCCCAGATTTAATTTGGATTTCACATATTAACTTTATCTTATGAATTTCACGCCTGTGGTGAATAGCAATAGAGAAAAGAAGCATGCTATCTAAATTTATATTGATATTGACATTGTTAAAATGTTTAAAGTTATGCATTGTTGCACACAAAGATTGTGGGAGAAAGAGGAAAGGGCATTGAAAAAATCCTAGTGTCATGATGTGTGTGTAAGGGAAAGAGTATACCACAAAGCTACATGCCGTCAGCCTGAAAGATGTGTTAACCAATTTCAGCTACTGTTGGTTATGGCCACCTATTGGTGTTTAAAAAGCTCCTGCTGTGTATATAGCTTTGGGAAATATTTATTTTTGTAAAATGGATTGTCCTTGTAAGTTGCTGGAGGTCCCTAAAGATCTTAGCTTGGATTCTAATTCCTACCCATTTGGTTTCTGTTAAATTTAAAGTAGGATAATGTATATATTGAAAGTCCTTGTGTATTCTGGAAACTCTAACAAATTTAGTATGGAAACAGAATTGCTATTCACAGAGCTGGACATTTTGCTTAAAATCAAAGCAAGTTGGCTAGCTGAAACAATACAGTATTTTAACAATGATTTCTTTTTAAAAAAGCAAATTGTCTACTTTAAAAATAAAAGGAGTTTACCATATGAACGAAATATATTATCTTTGTTTTGCTAGTTAAGAGGTTTTTAAAAGCCTATAAATCAGAGATTTACCATATGAGTTCCCTCTGGGAAGCATAAAGCTACATTTTTTATTGGAATATACTAGTGCAGCTCATTTTTCTATTATTGTGATATCGGATTCTAAGGGGTTCATTAAATTAACAACATTTTTAATGAGCCTTAATTGCTTCAAATAGTTTTTCTTTCAGTACATAACATTGCCTGAAAAAACAAGACAAATAATTCTAGTTTTGATAATATGAAAGAGGCTCTGAACTATAGAAATAACTGGATTTCTATTAGCACTTTCATCATGTACTATACTAATTTAAATCAACAATTGACTGTGTTTAGCGCATTTATTAAGAACGGATTACTTTTGCAAACACCTAAAGTTTCAACTAAGTGCTAAATCCTAGACCTACACTAAAATTTAAGTTTACTTCTGAGTTAACACCGGTGTGAATGACATAGTAGATTATTAAAACTTTCATGATATTGAAAGCTGAAAAATTAGATTGCAAGCAATACACAGATGAAAAAAACTATGCAAGATAAAAGTATATATATATGTCAAATCACAAAATTGATAAATGGCAAGTAATTATTGCCCTCATATTCATTATCTGAGTATCCAAAGTAGTGAAGTTGCACAGGAAAGTGAACGTTGTTACTACAGGAATACATTGACAAAGTCACAAGTTCTAAATGTGTTCCCTTCAAATATCCTTTCCTACTTATGTCTAGAATCTATCCCCATTCATTGCATCAGTCTTTATTGCTCTGTCTCAGCTAATCCAATAATCTGAAGCCAACACAAAATGTATCATTTGTAAGGTAAAATTGCAAGGCTTACCATAGATAGAGGATTTCAGAAAATAAGAGATTTCTATAAAAATGTTGTTGGAAAACTGCTTCAATAACAAAATACTAATGTCCATTCAACTGCTTTTATAAAGTTACCACATTCATGCCAGTACTTCCATTTGAATTAAGTTCTAGAGAAATGTATTATATTAAAATACGTTAATAACAATTTGTGTCTAAAAGCATCCTTTTTTAGTTTAAAGGCAACAATATCTAATTATTGAATACAATTCTGAATATTTCTTTTTAACACTACTGTTAGTAAAAATTTAAGATCGAAACAAATACAAGAGCAATAGGTTAAAATTTAAAGAAACTATATATATGCATATTAAAGGCTGGGTGAATAAGGGTGCCCTCCCTCTATGGCTGTCTGAGTAATGTCTTGATTAAATTATTGAGTGAATAGACAAATACTCTTCAGAACATTTTTATTAATGAGGATTTTTGTGGCAAACCCCTATTCTAGAAATGGTAATTTGGCTCTGTACAGTTCTTTGTGAAAGGATTTAGTGCATCTCCACCAGTTCTTTTAAAATTGAAAACTTATAAATTGCATTTGAAAAGAAACAATGAACTAGCATATTTAGTCACAAAAACTTTATGCTGTATATATTTTGCAGCATAAATCAAATGATAAGAATTTTATGTAGATCTTTACAGTCTGGAGGTTAAGGTATATCACAGTGCCTCTTTCATTTTTTTATAACAGAAAAATCAGTTACGGGCATTTGTTTCTGGACTGGATCTTTAAAACTGTGGTCATGTCTGATCTGAATGGATGGTTAAAATCCTAACACATCAAAAGCATGTTTTATAAGATTTGGGTCTTGAGCAAAAGTTTTTTTGTTTTTCTTTTTCTTTAGGTTTTATTTTAACATAGCTATATCAATCAGGGTACTTATTCAAAGTTCTGTTATATAGCAGTTTTTAAAATGCAGATGCTAGTGTGAAACATTTGAAATACACAGTATGCTGTATTATATAATAGAATCTAATAGAATTACAATAATTCTTAAGAATTAATGTCTTAAAACTATCTCAAGTTGTGAAATATTTCACACATGCAGAAAATGACACAGATATAATAGACATTTACATACCACATAAGTGAAGCATTATTAAATGTTTTCTATATTTGTTTTAAATTCTCTTTAAAATAATTCCAGATATTGCTATAGCTGTTTCCTCATTGCTTTCTACTTCTACTTTCTTGATGATAGCTGGCATCTTGATGTTGGTATAAATCATTCCAATGCATGTTTTTATACTTTTACTACTTATGCATGGTTCTCTTATTTCATCTGTAAAAATAAGGTGTTACGCTTAAGAAATTGATATATCTCTATTATTAGTATTTAAAAATTTTATTAGAAGTAACAGAATAGCACTAGGATTAAAATCGACTAGGAGGCTACTGAGACTTCAATCTTTAAAATAGATTTTTGGGTAATAAATAGCCCTTTATGTAGCAGTTATTATGAGGTGTTCCATTTTTTCATGATCTTTGTTTCCTCCTTCTATAATCATTTATACTGAAATTCATTAGTCTGCTCCTGAAAAGAAGCACTAAAGGCTACATAAGTGACTATGGGTTAATTGGAGAACTGTGATAATTTGAATGCTTATACATGCTGACTTGGCAATTATTAATAATACATGAAGCTTACTACAGATAACCCTTATGCTGGTATGAGAAGCAATTGAGAATAGAAGCTAGATTTCCTGGATTTGATAGTGTGTCAAATTAAGAAAATTGCTTTAATCTCTTTCTGACTCAGTCTTTTCAGGTACAAAATAGAGGCAATAAAACCTACTTTGGCAAGCTGTTGTGAGGATTATATGAGATGATGCCATATAATCAGTGCTGTGTGCCCACTAAGTGTAAGTTATTATAGTGAATGTTAATTAGGCACATTTTAAACTTTCAGAAATATTTATATTATATGATACTATATATATGTGTATACACACACACACACACACACACACATATAATATATCATGCAATACTAGTTCACTGACACCTTGGAAGCTCAAACTTAAAGAATTTTCATTTCTATGTGGCCTGTTGTTACCCGATTTCTTGACTGCTTCTCTGGTGTACTGCTTGTGCTGACTTATTCTAGATGTTATTTTAGAAGCTTATGTTCTTTTTTTTTTTTTCAGTGATTTTGTAAACACCCAGTTGACTGAGTAAATCTTCTTAAAATATCTCGTGTCATTTCTGGAGGCACACCAAGCAATAGATGCTAGTTCTGGCCATAGGATATCAAGGATGAGAATCTCATATTTGTTAACTCATCTGCTTGATTATTGATTTGAAGTGAGTAAAATAAGTATTCATTCATTCATTCATTCAATCATTTATTTATTTATTTATTTATTTATGAGTCAGATTCTTGCTCTGTGCCCATGCTGGGGTTCAGTAGCAAGATCATGGGTCACTGCATCTGTGAACTCCTGGACTCAAGAAATTCTCTCACTGCAGCCTCCCAAGTAGCTAGGATCAGGTGTGTGCACCGCCACACCTGGCTAACTTTTAAATATTTGTAGATGGAGTCTTGCTATATTGTTCAGGCTGCTCCTTAACTCCTGGCTTCAAGTGATCCTACTGCCTTGGCCTCCCAAAGTCCTGAGATCCCATGTGTGAGCCCCTGTGCCCATACTTGAAGTGTATGAACTCAGAATGCAATTTGAAAATGAGACACTGGCAGTGACACAACAGTGCCATAATATATCACTTGTGGTCACCTTTAATGAAAAGCCAATTAATACCAACCTTTAGAAAGCTCAGTGGCTTCTGCAATAGACCATTATGATATTAGTAAAGAATACAAGGTCTGCTGGGTGGGCCTCTTGCTTCTGATTGATCTGACTCATTTATAGAGATAATATACCCATGTTTTAACTTCTTGATTCAGACATAATCAGAAACACAGAGAATTTCTTTTGTCTAATAGCCATAGGGCTATTGTAGACGAATATCTGACTCAGTATTGCTGAATTGGGGCTGCCAAATTACAATATAGAATGACTTTATAGCTTAATCAGGCCTCTTGTGTGAAAGTTTAGAGCACTGATTGAAGGAAAGTGCAGGATTCTGAAAACTAGAAAGGAATTAGCTGAATGGGTTCAGACAAATCTGAATATCCGATGTACCAGATTCCACTACTTTTCCCTTGCCAGCAGGAAGAGCCCTTTCTTCTTATTGTATGGAGCTGGACCTACCTTGCTTTGGGCACTGGAGGTAGTTATCACATTAAAAATTACTCATTCACCCGGCATCCCATTCCATTGCTGCTCATTACCTCTAGAGCAAAGATCAGGTTCATTTCCCAACATGTCACAGCTGTAACTATTCAACCCAGGGAGAGAAGACTTACTAGCCGTCTAATAATTTATATCAACAGAAACCTGGACAATATCTACGTGATATTATTCTAATTGTGCTAGACTGGAAAAGAAGAAAATAATTTTAAAGTAGCTGAATTTATTAATATGGTTGCCTTTAATGGAGATACTGGATGCAAAGGCCAGTTCAAGCAGCTGGAAATGGTTCTAGGTATCTGCTTGGTATTGACTAATCAAACTTAGATGCAAATGATGTTTTAGTAAATAAGGTTTAGATATCAGAAATTCTTTGGCAGAATGGAGACAGAGGAATTCCTGTGGTTTTCAAGCACTTGACATGTGGCTAGTCCAAAGCGAGATGTTTTCTAAGCATAATCTAGTGCAAAAAATGTAAAGCATCTCAGTAATACCTTTTATA
This sequence comes from Cacajao melanocephalus, assembly GCA_963573385.1. Classification (NCBI taxonomy): domain Eukaryota; kingdom Metazoa; phylum Chordata; class Mammalia; order Primates; family Pitheciidae; genus Cacajao; species Cacajao melanocephalus. Next base: position 16,507 of record CAUYLG010065575.1, read on the forward strand.
TTGATTATATGTTGAAACAATAATATCTTGGCTATATTGGTTGAAACAAAATGTAAGTTTTAAAAATAACTTTACTCATTTATTATTACTTTGTTTTGAAATATGGCTACTAGAAAATTTAAAATTGCACATGTGGCTTGCATCTATGGTGTGAATTGTACTTTTATTGGGCAGCATTGATGTACAGGAATGCACATATTTGAATGAATTTATCATATGTGACATACTTACTCCTCCTCCAGCTCTGTCTCCTAAAGGGTCCAGAAGGCATTTCCTTTAACAAAACATTTGGAACTGCACTCCAGAGAAGTGCTCCTGCATTTTTGAAAAACACTGCAGTGTTTGTTCTTTGTTGGCTAAGGATAAGTTAGAAAGTACCACCACTGAAATCAGTCCTTGATTTCACTAGGGATGATAGCTTCCTGAAGTGGTCAAGTCTAAAATGGCAGCATTTAACTCTCAGAGACAAAGCAAACATAGTTTTCATAGTAGTAGATGAACTCTTAAGTATGTTTTGCTATGGTTTAGAGATGATGACTTCCTAGAATTGAAATACCTGTGATTTACCAAGGTCCACATAAGTTTTAAATAGAAAAAAAAAAAAAAAAAGAGATGTGAAGGAAAAAAAAAGACCTAACTTCAGTTGTATATTGGGAAGTCATGATTCATCACCAAATGGCCCAATGCAGAAGTTTGAAGGGGACCCTTAACTGAGGGAGAAGGCAAGGTGGCTGTGAAAAGGACAACAAAATATTATCAAGTTTACGTGCTTTGATTTCTTTCTCCGAACTTCTTTAAAGAAACCCGTTTAAGAAAGAGAAACACAGGCTAGTTAATATTGCTAATGCCTAGAGATCCAAAACGCTACTGTTCCATCAGTCAAAAGACAGAGTTTTATCCTCAGTACCTCTGCCTGTGTACGTCTAGGGACAATATGCCAGTTTTGTTCCATAATTGAATCAGCAATTGGCAAAATAACACATTTTCTCCCAGGCTCATTGAGAGATGATTTTTTAATAGAAAGGAGCTTTTAGAATTGTTACTCTATACTAAATTTAAAAATCAAATGAAAGAACATATCCCTGTGAAAAAATGAATTTATTATTGCCAATTTAAAAGACATGAAATACACAGAATTATTTTCCAGTGATAAAGTGAAGGAAAGGACTGAATATAGGCTGCTATAACAGTACAATGAGCAGCCAAAATATTCAGTATATTCAGTTATGGCACCATGACTGCCTTATGAATTTAAAATTATTTCCTTAAGGAAGTAGTGTATGTTTTGAACTAATGACAAATTTCTTCTTTCTTAGATTGTTGGTCTAGTAGTGATTAGTGCTATGTACCTATTTCAGTTGTTTGTGTATATCTGTGGGGGATGGTTCCAGGATCCCCTGCAGATACCAAAATCCATATGTGCTCAAATCCCATATATAAAATGCCTTGGTATTTGCATATAACCCACAAATCTCCTCCTGTATACTTTAACCTTCATTCTTTCCCTTCCTTCCACCCTCCCTTCCCCTCCCCTCCCCTCCCCTTCCCTCCTCTCTCCTCCCCTCCCCTCCCCTTCCCTTCCGTCTCACTTCCTCATCCAGGCTGGAGAGCATTGGTGCAATCTTGGCTCATTCCAACCTCTGCTGCCTGGGTTCAAGTGATTCTCCTACCTCAGCTTCCTGAGTAGCTGGGATTAGAGGCACCCACCACCATGCCTGGCTAATTTTTGTATTTTTAGTAGATACAGAGTTTCACCATGTCGCCCAGCTGGCCTCGAACTTCTGACCTTAAGTGATCAATACACCTCGTCCTCACAAATTGCTGTGATTATAGGTGTGATCTACCATTCTGGGCCAATTTAAATTACCTCTAGCTTACTTATAATAGCTATAACAATGTAAATGCCATGTAAGTAGTTGTTACACTGTACTGTTGTGAAGTTTGTGTGATTGTTATTGTTGTATGACTATTTTAAATTGTTTTTAAAAGATATTTTCAATTCATAGATGCAGAAGTGGTGAAGTCAAAAAGCCGATCGTAGTTTTAGTTTTCCCTCTTCTTAGAGCCATAGTAGGATTATACTTTCCTATGCTATGGAAATTAGGTGCGTCCACAAGAGTGTTTTTGGATAAATAAAAGAGCAGAAATTACTTCTCTATGGAAGCCTGGAAAGCCAGTTCATGATTGTGCTTGTGGCCACAGAAGCCTATGTCAAGACAGCACATCTGTTGGACCTCAGGAATTTGAGTGACTATGTTAAACAGAGTCCCTCTGACATGTGAAGACTAAGTGAGGAATAAATTTCTGTTTTGTTGCCTGAGAACAATTCAGTTGTGTTGTCATGGAAATCTTATTTTTGCTTGTGACTGAGGCATAACCTACTGTAATATCCAACGATATCACTGCAATACCAACCTGTAGCTGACTCAATAGTTTCTTTCAAGCAATGTAAAGTAACAGTGAAATGTTTTACTTTTATTTAGACGCATATGTACTTTTCGCTTAGCCCTCCAAATATTAACGTTTTGAAATAAACTGAAGCTATACTATTGTCCATGATTGTGAAAAAAAATTTACAGGAATAACTACAAGGAAAAAAATTACCATTGTGCAATATTCTAAGAATTAGAGATTAGGAAGACTTAGCCAATTGTTTTTTGGTTTTCAAGTAAAATTGGTGGACTGCCAAATATTTCCTTTCTGTGAATTGAAAAACTAAAACAAACATAAGGATGATGATTTAAATAGGGCCACAGCAGTAATATAAAGAAGCACAGAGATGAGACTGTACCCACGCTGTGTGCTCACTGGATGGTGAGGATCGTGCTATCGGCACGGACTACTTCGAAGACTTCTGAGACTGGTACAAGTCTTACTAGGTTAGTAGAGTCATTTCCAAAGCCAATCTTCTGAAGTCAACCTGAAGAATATTTCAGCTAAAAATATTAGGCTGGTGCAAAAGTAATTGTGTTTATTTATTTAGTTTTTGCCATTTCTACTGGCAAGACTGCAATTACTTTTGCACCCATGAAATATTAATTTCTTTCATAAATTGCTGGGTAAAGAAAGATTCTTATTGAATTATCCAGATAATTAGCCAGTCACTACTGTAGCTGCTACAACCCAAGTATTATTCGTTTCTTTAAATTTCCCTAAAATGTCTTAATAAAACTTTAAATCTGAATTCTTCATGTATTCTACAGTATGGATGTTGGCACACCTAATGAACACCTGTATATTTTATGTGTCTGAGTGTGTTTACTTACCTATCCCTAAAGTTTGTAGCTTTCGCTTATACTTTAAACATTGAAGCAATCTTTTAACAATTAAAACTTTATCAAAAGTAATTAAATAAGAATTTTCTATCAAAATCAGGTTTTTTGTTGTTGTTGTTTTTTGTTTTGTTTTGTTTTGTTTTGCAATGGAGTCTTGCTCTTTCACCAGGCTGGAGTGTAATGGAACAATTTTGGCTCACTGCAACCTCCTTCTCCCAAATTCAAGCGATTCCCCTCCCTCAGCCCCCTGTGTAGTTGGACTACAGGCACGCACCACCATGCCCAGCTAATTTTTTGTATTTCAGTAGAGACGGGGTTTCCCCATGGCCAGGATGGTCTTGATCTCTTGACCTCGTGATCCGCCTATCTCGGCCTCCCAAAATGCTGGGATTACAGGAGTGGAACTCCATGCCCTGCTGGTTTTTTTTTTTTTTTTTTTTTAATACTTTAAGTTATTGGGTACATATGCAGAACGTGCAGGCTTGTTACATAGGTATACACTTGCCATGGTGGTTTGCTGCATCCATCACTCCATCATCTACATCAGGTATTTTCCTAATGCTATCCCTCCCCTAACCTCCACCCTCTGCTATCCCTCTTCTAGCCCCCTACCCTGACAGGCCCCAGTGTGTGATGTTCCCCTCCCTGTGTCCATTCATTCTCATTGTTCAACACCCACTTATGAGTGAGAATATGTTGCGTTTGGTTTTCTGTTCTGGTGTCAGTCTGCTGAGAATGATGGTTTCCAGCTTTATCCATGTCCCTGCAGAGGACATGAACTCATTCTTTTTATAGTATTCCATGGTGTATATGTGCCACATTTTCTTCATCCAGTCTATCATTGATTTTATTTAACTTCACATACTGCTTTTCCTTTCCCACCATAAAAACTCAAAATGTTCAGCTCCCAACTTTTCCACAGGAAAAATATTATCAAATTAACTAATGATAAATATGTAAATATGTAATTGTTCACTTGGAAAGGTTTAAATCTCCAAAATGCTAATGAGAAACTTTAGTGTTAGAAATAGCATTAATAAATGTGAGGAAAACACACAATCTTTAATTTTTAAGAAATAATTAAGATGAACTGCTTTAAACTGTTCTTCACAGACTCCAGTTGTTGGAGCTTAACTTACTTTTTAATGCCCACATTTACTTGAAGCTTCCATGTGCTGTGTTCTGTAAACTTAGGATGATAGAATTACATACGTCTACTACCTATTGTCAATTATTATAAAAATAAAACCATTTTTCTTTTCTCAATTTTAGGGAGAAGGCTTTTGGAGTATGAGATATGAATTTAATCCATGATCCTAATTTCTGTCTCTTTTGCTTGCTAAATATTTTCAGAGAATTGGCAAAATTTCTTAATAATTGAGGTTACCCAAAACAAATCACAAATTTGACACCTTTATATTTATTTCCCTGAACTACTGAAAGACTAAACCAATTGATTAAATTGATGAGAGTTAATAATTTTAGATTGTTATATAGATCTGTACCAAGTGAAGATGGTTTATCTTCAAGAACTGTTTATTAATTTCCTGTTATGCATGAATTAGTAATCCACAAAGTTATAAAGAGAAGCTAATGATGGAGCCACCCGTTATGATGATCCACTGATGAGTGAGTGATTCATGTTTTTTGTTGCCGTTTTTTTTTTTTCTTGTTGAGAAAGAGTCTCACTCTGTTGCCCAGACTGGAGTGCAGTAGCATGATCTCGTCTCACTGCAACCTCTGCCTCATGGGTTCAAGTGATTCTCTTCCCTCATCCTCCTCAGTAGCTGGGACTACAGGTGCGTGCCACCATGTCTGGTTAAGTTTTCGTATTTTTAGTAGGGATGGGGTTTCGCTATGTTGGCCAGTCTAGTCTTGAACTCCTGACCTCAAGTGATCTGTCCACCTTGGCCTCCCAAAATGCTGGGATTACAGGTGTGAGACACTGCGCCTGGCCATGATTCATGGTTTTGATCTTAAAAGATAGTATATCTCATATATTCCCATGTACTTAGCACAATTATGAAAGTATTGGTGGACAATAAATATAAAGTTTGTTTCTAAGAAAGTTGGAAAAAAATAATCAAGATTTAGAAATTAGGAGAGAAAAACGAGAGACTAATGGATCAGTCCACGAGGCCCACTGCCTGACTAATAGCAATTCTGAAGGATAACAGAGAAACTAGAGATGAAAAAAATTATTATAAAAAATATTAAGAAAATTTTCCATAACTGAAATAAATAGTTCTCCAGTTTGAGTGGGCCCATCTAGTGTCCAGTATGATGAAGGAAAACAAATAAACAACAAGCAAACATGGGCAAAATATCACAAAGCACATCCTATAAAACTTTTGATGTTGATATTCTCTCAGCTTTCCTTGAATATGCTTTCTGGAGGACAGGATTCTTTTAATAAGTGAAGAAACCAGGAAAGAGAAATACAATAGATCTAAGAAACAGGAGATCCAACATAAAAGAGTGATGTGAGAAAGTCTTAGGTCTAAAGAGAAACCAGTCAGTTTGGGACAAAAATATGAAGGGTTTAATTAGAGAGGTGTCAGAGAAAATCATAGATTGTTGGAGTATTAGACATAATCGAGCATCTAAAAGGTTAAAATATGCAACTATTAACTCCAGAAAATAATCAATTGCATACAAAAAAGAAAATGTACTTACAGTATTATACTTGGCTCTGCAGTAGACTCACCAAAAGATAGTTTGCTTAATGAAACTAATGTAAACTCTGACTATTAATTTAACAAATAAAGTGACAGTAAGATAATGGGAAAAATGACTATATAATGTTTAATATTTCTGACAAACTGACATGGTTAATCTGTTCTGTTTCTAACTACATGCCCAAATGTAGCTTATAGACACAACTCATTTAAATTTAAGACCATGTGAGATTAGAAATATGTGATTAATTTTGGACTATTTATCTTTTAGAATATCGAAGCAGATATCAGGCCCTCTTGCTATTAATAATATCACTCTCTGAGAGGGTTGCTGTAAGAATTAAATGAGTTGTTGCAGGTGAAGTGCTCAGAAAACTGCCTTGCATGCATGTAGTAATAATAAACAATGGTTTAGTATCAGTACACATATGTTAAAAATTCACATACCAAAATGGTGTTTTTGCTTAGTTTGAATGGTAAAACTATGCAATTGAGAATGTAGGGAGACACAAGAATTAGTGTCATCATCAACTAATAGCTACTTGTTGAAATTCCTAAGCACGAGACCATTCATGGTTTTGGGATTGCATTCATGTTCATTTGGGCAAACATTCTAATTTGTCAAGGCTTTCCTTTCTTTCTCTCTCTTTTTTAAATAAGATAATATATTTTGTTTTCTTCTGAACAATTATAACCAGACTTTACTTAGCGATAGTGTTGAGTGGTAAAATACCCTAATATCCCCATTTGAAATTACTCCAAAATTTCTGACATTTCATGGCTAGATTTTATTTAAATTGACAGTGACATGACTCTGATAATTTTTTAGTTTTAAGATTTTAAATTTGCATTATTTTGCTTTTCTTCCAATATTCTACTGTAAATGTAGGCACCTATTCCTTAAAACAGACCTGTGGAGATGGAAGACATTACCTTATTTTAGTATGTAAAAATAGGGACAAAGGGGATATTTTAGACATTTCAAGTCAAATTTACAGACTTTTATGTTACTCAGAAGAAGGAATAATGTTAGATTCCTTTCCTAATTATTGCTTTGTTAAAAGATTAAGAATGTTACTAGGATTTCATTAGCACCCATTTATTCCCTGAATTTTTATATATCAATAAATTTTTCATTAAATTTTGTGTCCTTGACAAAAGTATTTGCCAGAAATCTATACATAAATTATATGTATATTTTAGAAATTTACAAATTCTTAGACTTATTACTTATTTTTTTTTATATTTTGAAAACACCATATACACTTCCAGCAGTCAATAAACACTGCTCTTTTCAGAAGCCTCTTTAAAAAATCATTGATTATTATATATTCAGATTCTTTGAGATGTGTGTCTGACCCCATAAAGTGCTGATCTGAAACCTCTTCTTACTTGTTCTTACGACAAAGGCTATATGCCATGAACTGTTAAATAACCCCCAATATTTATGATACACTTGGTTATCATAAATGGGCTACTTCACTGTAAATAATGTACAAGTCCACTTTAATAACATACCACGGTGCTACCTTAGAAACTGTTTTGTATTCAATGATTTTTAAGAGTGAAACTGAAATATTTCAAAACCTTATATGGCTTTATAATATTGTTTCTAGAGATGGTAAGGAGAAAAGGAATCAGTATGTTTCTTCTCTGATATTCCGTATTTCCATTTTAAAAATCTGATCCCAACTAAATCACTTACACAATTTAGATTAGAATGGTATATGATATAAGCAGCAACTACTATCATAAAAGACAATCATTTGTTCACTAGATCATTAATGAATATATCAATTGTAAGCTATGTATATGATGTGATCCATGCATTCTAGTTAAATGGGTAAGTTTGATAGTGATAGTCCCAAATGGCTTAAGTATCAGAGCAGATGTTGTAGTAACAAATTAGCTTGCAGTGGAAATTATACTCTTTTTAGTTATATTTTTTAAAAAGGATAATTAGGGAGATGTAAATATGAATTTTAGTGAAATAATGATCTTTTTTTGAGATTATTTCATGTTCTCCCAAAAATGGTTTCCAGGATTGTACAGATTTATTTTCTTTTTTATACACTAAATGTTAGGGTGAGAGAGAAAAGTCTCACGTTACCTCAATGAAGTGAAGCAATATGTAGTAAAAAAATAAACTTCTGACATATAAAATCTGTACAGTCATTTTGAGATATTGTGTAAAAAATATTAATGCCACAAACAATACCTGATATACTTGCTTGTTAACATCATGGTAACGTTTTGTAAGTAACTCATATCAATTACTTACTTGACAATTGCATTGTACATTCTCTAAGTTGTTTAATATGTATATTTTATTTCTTAAAAGTTTTTGCTCTGTGTCCAGGGTTATTCACCTCCAGATATGCTAAACCCTAGACAATTTTCATTAAATATATAAAAATGTTCCTGGACAGATAGGCATATCTCATTTTATTCTTAACTCAATTTTTCTCTAATATAAAGATTCTATCTACTCAATTATCTGTGATTATAGTACAGGGAATTCATACATTCACACAATCACAGATATGCACGTGCATACAAAAGAAAAGGATATCTGTAGGTAATTTCAAATAATTATTTTAACTATTACTCCTCAACTATATGGCCAATTGGTATCTTTCTTTACAGTTGTAATGAGGCAGCCAAAATCATTTTTTCTACTTTATTTTTCTTATCATTTGCAATGCAATTCTTAATAGGTATATATATGGTTAATATGCAAACAAAGGAGACACATAACATTTTAAATTTGTATAGCAGAAAAGAGGTTTCTGAGTAATCAAGAGTTTTCCAAAACAAAATATACAGAATACTTCCTTTAGCACTAGATTGTTAAAGACAGTTATAGTCTCAGGAACAAGATTATTCAGAAGATTGTCTTCCAGTCACTTTGGATTAAATTGTAATACTTTAAGTTAGTTCCTTTATAGACTATAATTTTTTAAGTTTATTACCTCATGTTAATTTATCTAATGATATGTTTAGTGGGAGAAATTTGACACCTGATTAGCCTGAAGGGAAAAAATGAAAATGAAAAAAAATTAAAATATTTAATCTGAAATGCATTACTATTTAAATTCTCTTAATTCGACATTCCAACATGAGTTATGCATTGCTTATACATAATTTTTGAGAAATCCGTAAAAGATAAAGAGCAAATCCTATTATTGTATCAAAACAATACAGTTGTTCAGATTGGGTGAGTACAAGGGAATAGAACTAAGAAGCACTGGCAAATGAGGATGCCCCTGAGAAAGAATACTACCTTGGATTCCTCCTTTCACAAATATGAACTTCTTTGGTATTGACGGTACTAAGGAAAGACATTTACAACTTTTTTTTAGCTAAGTTTCTGGGAAAGAATCACACAAACTCCCTCACCATCTCAACCCAGTGGACTTTTATTTTGTAGGCCTTTGAATCCTCATTCTTATGTTGGAAGATAGGAAAAATGAAAAAGTTAGTTATAGAAATGAAAAAAACATAAAAATATTAAAGTTGTTTATAAAGGTCATATTAACTATACTACTTATTCCAAGTATTTATAAATTAAAATTACATAGGCCAGGGAAAAAATTGGAGAGTGATATTTATGAAGACTGTGAGGATGCTTCAGAAGTAAAATATCAGTTTATTATTTTATCTAAAGTGAAATGTACCTATTGAATTACTTTTTTATTTTAACAGTTATCTATATGATTGTTATGATACAGAAGAGGACCCTCATATCTAACCCCAACTACCCCACCTAATACACACCCAACCTACAGCTCACAACTTAGCAAAGTCTATGGAGAACTAGGTTAACAAGAACCGATGAAGAGAACATTGCAAATAGCTGGTCTTACAAGACCACTGTAACAACATTATCTGATTCAATGGGTTATAAGTGATGTATTTTATTCTTTCTCCTTATGTAAACTTTTAGTCAAATTATCTTAGAGTTAGAGGTATAAATTATGCAATTATATTTAGTACTAAAAAAATCTCTGTGAAACACATATTTCCAGGGTGATCATTCTTAAACATTTATATCTCAATTATTTCTAACACATTCAATTAGTTAATTTGTTACTATTATGCTGGGTAACAATAAGTCATGCAAACACAATCCTAAGATGTAAGTTGGTGATTATGAATTACATCACTCCTGCTAAGAGTTTTGCTTTCTGTTGTTTTTAAGACTGTAAATGTAAAAAAAAGTACAGATAATTTTGAATCCAAATTACTTGCAGGTAGTGTTTTTTTTCTTCGCCTTTATGTTAGCAATGTACTCAAATATTAAATTTCTAAGGAAATATCATTCAAAAAATATTAGCAGTATCAAAGTTTCAGATTGATAAGCATTCTTTTGTATTAAACAGTAAAATAATAAGAATGATTACAGTTTTCATGTATATTTCTGTTCTCAAAAATGTTTATTTTAGCAATATGACCTCCCAGCTACAGAATGGGGTTTGAAAAATGAGAAGTTGTTGTGGTTGTTAGCTGGAAGCAGTGATGATTGGATTAATTTAATACAGGTGGTTGATGATTGCTAGAGATGGAGGTATTTTAGGAGGAAGTTAGTATTTGGGAAAGAGACACTCTACCTGTATAGCCCAGCGAATTGTCATCGTTATCAGAGGTGGGCATCGGCGTCCCGTGGTCGTTCCCCCTCTCTAGATCTTCAGGGTCTGTCGGAAACAACACCAGAGCTGCTGATGGGGTCACAGTAGTAACAGTAGTTGCCATTTCGATCACAGCATGTCCAGACACAAGTAAATCCACATGTGACAGAAAAACACACAAGGACAACACACAGCACACTTCATCCTCGCCCCTCCTGCGACACACTAAGCCCTGCGAAGGTCTCAGCGTCATGGTTTACAGTTTCTACTTTTTCTCCTTAATTTCCCTAATTCTCTGCTCTGCCTGCACCTTTGCTGCACTTCAAAGCTGGCGAAGGGCTCCGACTGCCCTCTGTGAGGCCGCCAGCAAGGACTGAGAGAGCATATGGAGGAGGGAGAGGGCAGGGTGGCTGAATGCTAGCATTGCTAATTTTCTACCTTATTGTTAATCAAAGCTATTGACTGTGATCACTCCCCATCATCGCTTCATCTCCTGGCAATTACAGACTCCAGGGACTGTACCTCATATGAGGCAGGGAGGATGTGGGGAAAAATAGGTCTTGTCAAATAAGAGGGAGGATGATAAAAATGTCATACTTTTTCTGAGAAACATGGAAGAAAGGGGGGCAACACCATGTCTTTTAGAGGACAACAGTCTCTTGTCTTAAAGGACTGATATAAATTTACTGCAATGAATGCATGACTAAAACAACGTCTAACTTCGGATATTTTGGTTTGGATATTTTAAAACATTTTAAATTGTTTGAGATTCTATGTCACAATCATCTGTATAAGTATTTTCATTCATTATGCCTATTTTTCTTAAATAAAAAATGCATTTTATTCTGTTTTTCTTCAATTGCACATTAATTTTCCTATGTAGAATTTTAGAGTGGAGGCTTACCACAACGCTCCAGTTTCTGTAGCCAGACTCAGAGTAGCAGAGTAGCAGTATATGTGTATATAGAAGCTCAATGACACTACTAAATTTCCCTGGTGCACAATCACTCTACCTGTCATATCTATGTAAGATAACTATAAGCAGTGTTTATAGCTCTGCTACTGATAAGCAGACACAGACACAATAAAAACCAAGAGTGTACCTCCTAAATCGAATAATGTAGAGCCATAGGTCATTCAAGTTCTGATGTTCTGCAGGCTTTAAAAAAAAAATCACCTTTAACAATATGTACAGAGGAAGGATTTCTTGGTCCGAGCAGTGAAGAAGCGCAGATGTTTATTCGGGGAACAGTGTGTCACTTATGAATGAGCCAGTGAGTACATGTAGGTAATGCCCCTCTAGAAACATCACAGAGGTCATTAATTTTCTGTCTCCACTAGCTAGGTCAACACATTTTGTCTTAGACACAGCTATTCAGGGATGATTTAGAAAATTTTAAAAGGGAATAAAAAGGCTAACATGAGTCCACCTGGTTTTTATATGCAGCATATTTATTCACTCTAATCTCCCTGCTTTCCCTCTGCCCTCCCACAAGTGTCACATAATCATAATAACCTGATGTAGCTAAAATGAAAAGTTCAGATCTGTGCAGACAAAAGAGAAAAGATACTCATTCTTGCTTTATTCATCCTTGCCTGTCTAGTGATGGCTGTTATCAATTTACCCTTAAAATAGATGTTGCAAGTTATAAGGCAGACAATGTGTCCACTTTACCTTTTCAGCCTGTGAACTTACTGCATGCACAAGTTGTTTAGGTCAAACCTTTAAGTCCCATCAATGAGAGAGACTGGGGAGCAGGCATCTATGTGGGTTTTCAGGCAGTGTTCAGAATGTTCTGTCACCAATGAACTCATCTTGCTCATGCAGACTAACCAAATATGAGGTTGTTGTAGGAAGATCATCAGAAATTTCTTGGCCAAATGCATGAAACAGCTTTTATGAGAACCACCCTGCTTACCTACTATCTTGTTTTAAATGACAGAATGTGTTTTGAATCACTCTAATTGTATGAATCACTTTTTAGTGGCACAGTGCAGACTTTTAAGGGAAGTCCTACTTTTAATTACTATCTGTTACTTACTGTGGACCCACACATTTCTAATCACTCTGTTAAAAATATAATGCAGATTCATCCAAATCCACCATATAAATTAAATCAGCATGTCTACACAATATTGCAAGACTTTTGGGATGAGGTTTGTGTACTTTGTTATTGAGTTCTTCCTGAGAATGGGGATATTATTATGAAAGCAAAAGAGATGAGGAAAAAAAGTTTACTGTCATTTGAAATGAAACACCTAAATCATATAAAATAGATTTTCACCTGAATGTAACCTATCTTAAGTGGCTTATAAATTTGCTTCTCTGTTCCTACTCATCACCTTTCTGGCCCCTTCTTAGGCTCAGGAAAGAATAGATTTTGCATTAATCAATGAATCTTAGCATATCTCTAAAGTCCATTCAATCTACCTTGTTCTGCCTTTAATTAATGATATGCCAGACAAAAAGAAAACAAAAGGTGCTATTTCTGGCTGCCTTACTAACTTTTTTCTTTCTTCTCCTTCCTGTCAAAAGATAACAATAACATGAAATAGCCACTTGACTCACTGCAAGAGAGACGAAGGACTAACTTAAGGCCAGTTCAAAAGACATTTACTTAAATTTTTGGTTAAGTAGTATTGATTATGCGAGCTATGGACTAGAAGAGAGCGAGCAAGAGATTATTGTGTGTTTAACACATCTAAAGGAGGTCTTCTTATATTCCAACTCTGAGTTTAGGGCTACCCAGGCCTGAATTGAAGTAGGTTCAGTTGCAATAGGTAAAAGCTGCCATCCCATCTAGAAAGACACCGGCAATAGAGTTGCTGGGTTATATGTGTCTGTCAGCCCCATTATAATCTAAATTCCTGAGGGTCAGGTATTCTGCCTGCTTCTCATTTATATACCTACCCACCTTATATGGAACCCAAGATAATAAATAATTTAATAAAGAGATGGTAACTAAGAATACAAACCTTACTTAAGTGATCGACGCTCAATCTGAAACAACTGAACGGGATGTAAATTGTATTTTCTGCGCCAGTATTATACTCAGAGGGGAGATAAAAACTTGCTCTAAATAAACTCAAATGCTATTGTACATCCTATATCTTCAAATCCATACAAACAAATAAGGCATCTGTCAATATAAAAAGGAAGTCTGGAATCATAACATCATAGTCATTCAGGGTTGGAAATGGGTCAGATGGACCCTCATAACAATCTTCGATGAAATATATACACTCCTGTAAATTTAGTAGCCAATGGGCCTTCACTGCTTTTCAGGGTGATCAATTCCAGTTTTATAATTAAGTTTTGTTTTTCTTAAATTTGTTTTAAAAAATCTGTTTTCTAGATTTTCTATGCACTGACTCCAAATCTGGAGGAATGTACAGAACTAATGCCTCATCCATGATAGCTTGTTTCCCTCCCCATACCCCTTAAATATTTGTGTTTCACATGGCTCCAGATTTCATCTGTTCTCTTCAACATGCTGTCTGTAGATATCTTAATCCAGACTCAAGACTTTGATTATTTATCATAACATATGCAACTTCCACATTTCTCAATTGGATGCTCTACCAACAACCAAATTTTATTTCCATTGGTGATTCAACTTCATATACATTCCAAGAAACTTTACACATTTTCTCACTAAACACCAAACTCACCTGCTTGTCTTCAACCTGCTGCTTTCCTATAGTCCCTACCTATGTTACATATTTTACATAAATATTAAAATATTTTTAGAATTTTGCAATTCACTAAAAAGTTAGCCTCTGGGGTTAAAACTGAAGCCTGACTTACAGGCTTATTGGTTATAAATATTTTGCTACATTGCTTCATATATTTTTGTGTAGGGATTGTATGGCATATTTAAACTTACAATATATAAGATTACATGTATGTATATATGTACATATACATGTGTATACATACCCACGTGCATACATATATATACATACACACAAACAATATATGAGTGGAGCATCTTAAAAGAGTCTTTTGCATGTATAATAACAGCAACAAGTATAAAAGGGAATAAACACCCACATCTTTCTTTACAATAGAAATTATGTCTTCAAGCAAACTTTGTCTTTAAATATAACAATTCATTAAATGTTTGGGTTTTTAAACATTAATTATTTTTTAATTGACAAATTTAAGTTAGGTACAACATGACGTTTTGAAATATGTATGTATACATTGTAGAATGGCTTAACACAGCTAATTAACATATGCATTACCCCACATACCCGTCATTTCTTGTCGTGAAAACACTTAAAATTGAGTGCTTTAGAGATGGTCAAGACTACAACACATTGTTATTAACTATAGTCATCATGTTGTACAATGATCTTTTGAACTTATTCCTCCTAACTGAAATTTTATATCCTTTGACCAGCATATCCCCAAGCCCCTACATATATTGAGTGAAAAATGGTTGGAAGACAGCCTATTTTACAGTGCCAAAGTATCACCCCAGAGGCTATTTGCTAATTTGGAAGTAGAAAATACACTTTTATAATGGATAGATAAGATATTCATTACTGTAAGTCAGTAATCAAACTTAGTGTCACCAACAGCAGGTAACTAAGAATGAGAGGACCATTCTACAATACAGTATACAATATCAGCTATGAAGCTCTTCTGGAAACAAATGTTGATTGTTCCATGAAGACTTAAGATTCAGCTTAAAGCTTCCAGAAAAAATAACATCCTTAGTTTTTAGGATACACAGGTGGGAATAATTAAGGCATGAGGTATCAGATCTCTAACTCACATTCAAATGGATGAATAAAAACTATCTTGAGAGAAAGAGCTACAGCAAATATGGCATAACATTACCAATCACTCAATCTTTTTCGAAAAACGTTTAAAAAGTTTAAACAATGGTGGATGAAAATTGAATGATATGAAGCCTTCTCTCTAACGTGCGGCGGACATTCATGCAATGACATTTCCCTTTCTCCAGGGATGTTAAAATACGTAATATTAGATTTGTAGTGCAAAGACTCATATTTGCACTAGCATCAATTCATAGTTCTTTAAATTGTTCATTATCCCATGGTAGCCAGTGTTGTATTGTGGAAATGTAGAGGCCTAAGAGAAAAGCCTGTTGGTTTACATTCAGAATTTTATTTGTTTATTTTTAATATTTAAACTGAGTTTCCAATCACAGCTCAAAACATTAGAGTTTTCAACCTTTTCTTTCCTTCTGTCATATTCAAATTCAGTTGTGTATAATAAAAACACAAAACATAAAAGCTTTTTCCTTTTGCCCTACTTACTACAAAGTGTCAAGCTAGTTTCATTATAGATTTGCATGATCATGGTGCAGAGCTTTGGCATTAATTGACATTTTAAAGATGACCATTAATAAAAGATTAGGGAAAAGCAAATGAATATAAACTACTATCAATATGAGAATTGTGTTCTACAAATTGGATCAATTCTCATTGATTCTTTCCTACTAATCAAGAGGAATGCAGGAAAGGGGTACTTAAAATGGAGTACTGAGAACATTTAATTAGAAACCTAGGCAATGAATTATAAAATGAGATTCCAAAAAATCCCTATATTTGTGAAGCTTTAAATTGACATCAAAATTCCACCAGATCAAATTAAAGTCAAACTTCTGTTTAATCATATGGCTGAAATAATTGCTGAACGTATTTTATTATCTGTCCCATATTTTTGAACTGGGACTATGGGAAGGAATGTAAGTTATGTTATAGAGATTGAGAGGAAAAAAATCAGTAGGTGACTTTGGGTGGTACCTACTTAAAAATATTTAGTGAGTGATGCAAATAAAGAATTATATTTGCAATAGCTGAAGAAATCTATGTACTGTAGAACATTAAATAGAATATGTATGAAGTTTAAAAAATGTACCACTAAATATTGAATCAGCTATTTTTTAAAGCAGCAATATGAGAACAGAAAACAATGTGTTAGTTGTTTATGTTTCTTTGAAAGATGGGAGAACCATGATTACAATGATCCAAATGGACAATTCTTGTTAGAAACTGTGTTTTGATAAAATAAACAAACACGCTAACCTTGATGTAAAATCTGTTTTCAAATAAAATGTTTAGGGACTGGATAGTTATTTCAAAATTTGAAAACTTCATCTTCTAATAGTTTTGAGAAACGAAAAAAAAATCAGAGTAGTTTATTTGGATAAGCTGAAATAAACTTAATGGAGAGTAGGTAATTTTAACCTGTGGCCTGAGATGTCAGGACTGCAGTAAATAAAAGAACAGCTCTCATACAATGATCTCAAAATATATGTTACTGCTTTTTTCTCATTATCTGGTTTAGGTGATTAGATAACTGAATGAATCCAATGTGAAGAAAAGGAAGTAAAACCTGCACTGATTATAATCACAAATAATGTTTATATAATGCTTTAGTTTATTTAACACATCATTTTATATGCGTATATGTGTTCTCATGTACTACTTAAAGTTATATCGTCATCCGAGCCATCATCATCGTCATCATCATCAGTACGATTCTCATGTTTCCATTTCTGAGATACTGAAATATGTGACATACTTCTGTCATGCAACTAGTAAATAGTGGATCTGAAATTTAATTCCAAATTATTTCTGACTCCAAAGCACTCCACTTTTAACTACACACCATGTCCTCCTTTTACTCGTCAATCTCATTCTGGGAACTAGATGGAATTTCAATAGCATACAAACAATGGGACACCAGGTTAGTGATTCTTTGCTAGTCATTGAACAATAAGATTGGATAATTTCACAAATCTATTTCTGAGCTCCATTAAGCATATCATCAGGGCTTCTTCATGTGTCCTTTTACAGACAGAATAAAATAAAGTATTTAATAAAGGAGTCAGTTGTGTTGAAGCAAGAAATATACAAAAAATATTATTAGAATAGGGGTTCAAAAGCATAAGGCTTTGCCCACAGTGTTTTTAAATATATTGATTTGGGGATCAAACTATTGACTGAAATCAAGATAAGATTTTTTTTGACAATTATTTCTAAAAATTATTCAACAACAAAGATGCATCTTTTGGAATAAGTTTAAGGGTGATTAAGATAGGGTCATGTCTTACTCATATTCCTATGCCTAGTCCTAACACAGTGCTTAAGAACAGAGTTGACAATCAATACATTTTTTGTTGAATGATTAGATGAAACACTGGGCCATAGTTTTGCTGGAGTCAAGAGTTTAAGATGGAAGTAACTTTTCTCGATGAATGAACATGAATTACTTCCTTATTTGGGATGTTGTCATATACTTATATATCTAAAATATTATAATCACCATAAATCTAATTCAGAACTGTAGTATGGTAAATTGCTATTTCTAATAGAATAACATATTACTTCCTCTCTCTCCCCTGTAAATGTAATGTATACACTTGGAAATAGAATCTTATTAACTTAATTCAAGTAAGGGTCTTACTGGTAAGAGTTTTTCTTCTTGCATGTTAAAAGGGGAATGACTAACAAACTGCATAACAAATGTAATAAAGTGTGATAATACTCAAAACTGAAAAAATTATAGCATGAATAAACAAGGAAGATATTTAAATATTGCCAGGCAGGTGAATTATATTTAGGTTTTACAAATTCCCTCTGATTTGAGGAACTTCTGATATAGATAAAGAGATGACAACGATATATTCTGATTTGAATGGAGTACATTTTTCTGAGAGGGTGCTCTTGAAACTAAAGTGATCTGATAACAAGTTGGAATTAATATTTTATTTGTCAATGTTACATTCTATTTTTGAATCTCCAAAAGTGTTACAATTCTGAAAACAATAGTAGAATAACTATACAAAAATTGTCAAGTACAATTTGGTTTAAGCTAATTTGGGGTGCATCTAGCTACACCAGACTGATGAAATCTGACTAAATAAAAGACATCTAATATATATTTAAGCAAGAACATCAACAACAAAGATATATATATATATATATATACATACACATATATATCTATATATACATATATATAGATATACATATATATCTATATATGAAGTATACATATATAGATATATACATATGTATATAGATATATATATCTTTGCTAAAAATAAGCATTGTTTTATATATATAACAATATATAGTTTAATATATATAAAACAATTCTATTAACATAAAATACACTATTGCAATATTAGAAAGGTAAATGCATTAATGGATAAGCTTATTTAGAAGAATATCAATGCCACAGAAGAAGCTTTTAATTCATTTCAATTCAACTTAGTTTGACTAAACAAGATAGAGTGCCTTCTATATAAAAATCATTCTATTGATGGAGAAATGCTCATAATTTAAAAATCATTTGTTCCAGATCTCTCCTAGTGGAAACACTGACAAAGTAGAGCTCTTAAAGTAATTGGGGAAATTATGCTTCAGTATGACACGTTTTTTTTTTCTTGATGTCTGAATGTTTGGTCAAAGAAAGTCAGGGAGGTTATCATAGAAATAATGTGATGACTACCCCTTTATATAATTAAAAACTGAGCCAATTGTCCGGTTGAGGTCTGCATTTATTCAAAATCCTCAAATCAAATCCTCAGTAACATCTGATGCGACAGACACCTTGCTGGGTTGGAATTTAATCTGCAGAGATTTGCTGCCTTGAACTTTATCTGTGAGAGTTAATTTCCGGTCTATTTTACTGGTACTTCTGGCTCTCCCCATCTGTTGACTGTTTTTTGTTATTCTCTCCACCCACTTTGCCCTGGTATTCAAAGGCCTTTCTTTTATTGTGCTTAGCATCTGCTACTGTTCCACTCCCTTCCAGTCAAAGCATACGGTAACTTCAACACAGGCTAATTAAATGGTGCTTGAAGTTAGTTAACAGGTGGTGTCCCACCTGCCCTTATAGTAGGAACAAATACATCTTACAATTTCAGGCACAGAAATGGCACAAAAGTAATACCTAAATTAATGGAGTACTCTTTTTATAGCATTAAAATGATGGATGGGGAATCAGGAAGAAATAGGATCCCTTTTGTAGAGGTAGAAACCTGGATTTGAGATACGGTGATCACATCTGAAATCTGAAGTAAAAACAGAGCTCTTCTTATCCTTTATCTAGTCCTCTTTTATCGTTGTAGTATATATAAATGTATTGTCACTTTTCTTCAGTATGTTAATAATCCATGTTCATAATGCTACTAGTTACTGTATAGTTACTAGTAGTAACTAGTAACTAGTAGTTACTGTAATGCTACTAGTTACTGCTACTAGTTACTATGTAGAATGATATTCAAATAAGATTCACATTTTGTTAAATTCAGTCAAAATATCAAATTATTTACTTGACATTTTTAAATCTCTTTAGCTAAATATGTTATGATTTATTTAGATAATCAATATTGTGTGATGTTTAGGAGCCATTAGCTAATCCTATGACTTTGGGCAAGTTTACTTATTTATATATTATTTATTGATTGGCCTCAGTTTCCTCACCTATAAAATATAAAATATAAAATAATAGTATATATTTCACAGGAGTGTTGTGAGCATTAAATAAGTAATGATTTATAAAATCTTAATGATAATCCTGTACACCTAGTAAGAAGTTAATAAAAGTTAGCTATTATTAAAATTGATTCAAATTACAAACCAATTTAAATGGATCATTTATTATCTTTTAACAAGCAAAATCCTACATATTTTCCTCCCACAATGAGAAAAGACACACTCTGTCTCTATTTAATGTGCCAATTGGGAGCTTATATAAGAGAGAAAAAGTGAATAACGTATCAGTCAAAATTCAAGAGAAAAGTGAATTTTGAAAATGTCATTTTTTTCTATGTTTCTTCACATCTTCACCATTGCATTTCCTTAGCATTCATTTACACGGAATGCCCCACTAAATCATTCAGGAAATATTTCCACATAGACAGCGTGTCATCCTTATGGCAGACTACTTGAACTCCAGAACTTAGTTTGCCTAATTGCCTGGTTGCTTTGTGCTGATAAAAGATGAATTCACTGACTTTTACTTCTAAGAAAAAAGAAAACGCACTTGATATTGAAATTACCCTGCAGATTTCTTCACTGTTAGGATGAAACATTTTTTTTTTCCTTGCCCAGTGGTATTTCAACATTGGCCCAACTTGTTTTATTGCCTCCTGTAGAGAGATAGAAACTATGCTTGGTACATTGGATGGTGATGGGGGACATCTGAAGCATCCAGATCATGTGACAACTGCCGATTTCTCCCCACCTGCCCTCCCTCATGTGTCCTGTGTTTTGTGGTTGCCATCCATCTGTGACCATTAAGGGCACCTCGAAGGCTACATTCATTCAACTGCTAAAGGGACAAATTTCCTCCATGGTCTCTTCATTGTCTGCTTTTTCTAACCACAGTCACGGTTTTGCACTCTTCATTCTAATTGTGCTTTTGATTATTGGGGTCATTTTATTCCTTCAGGTTTCCTAAAGGTCACAGGGATTAGCTGTGTCCAATCGAGGACCAGAGAGAGCAGTCGAGGCTTACCCCCATTCATCCATTTCCATTGATTTCCTCTCAGTGTAAGAGTGGCAATGGTGGTTGCTGTTTTTTTTTTTTTTTTTTTTTTTCTTTTCTCTAACTCTCATTTGATTGCAACTTGCACCCTCCCCCACTTCTCCATAGAGGGAGGCTGTTTGTAGCAATGGTTATGGCACAAAGGGTTTCACTGCAGCAAATTCACACAGGTAGAGCACTGGGGATCAAAGGAGCTTGCACTTGACTCTTCTTCCCTTTATTATTTCAGTTTACTTGGGTCACAGCCATTGAACATTTCTATTTTATAACCTAAACCTGAATTTTAAGATGACATTCCCTTTTCATGTTAATTCAGTCTAATTAATTACACACATATATTATGTATATACTATTATTATAGTCATACATACTACATATAACATGCTTTTATTTTTATTTTCCTGTCTGTTATTTCTTTTTACTCTGCTGATTCTCAGACTGATATTTGTGATTTTGTTTCATGGGTGTATCTGCCAGCCTTTACTCTCACAAGGACTTTCATAGTGAGATGATATGTTTCACTTACAAATATTTTTCCAAAGGAGACATTCTTATTGCAAATTAATGGAAATTTGTGAAACTTAAGAAAATAAAATAGCTATTTTTAAGAAATGTGTTTATTTATGTGCATGCAGTAGTGAGGTTAAGAACAACAAATACACAAAATAACCCCAAATACCTTAAAAGATATTAGGATATTTATGTATTTGTTCATATTCAAGTGATAGTGGGGATAGTTTATTATGTAAAATTATAATCTGGGCACCAGTGCTTCTGGCTGAAGTCCATTCATGACTGGTGGTCAACAGTATAAAACACAGTAGGATGCAGTCCTCAGTAAATTTTCCTTCCGTGAGTTAAGTGAGAAGTAACTTTGTAGTTGGTAAGATTATCAGAAGGAAGATTTGATGTATTTATTACATAATATGGCCTCCTAAGCAGAAATGTGTTTCAAAAACGATATTGCACCAACTAATCTCTTCCTTCTGTAGTCTCTGATTTATAATTCATAATATATTTAATGGTATGATATGTAGTATATGTTCATCTGTAGATTCAGTAGCCTCTGAATATATTTAGAGTGGACACAGCCTAGGTGAGTAGCAAATATAAGACTTTTTATTCTAATAATGCAGCTCTTATGTGAATACATTGATAAGCACATGTGTGGGAAATGAATCAAAAGTTTCCTATAGTAACTAGTACTCTTTCCATTGGCCTGTTGTTACCACTTTTTAACAGAAGTTAGAAGTTTTAAAGCATTCTCTTTTTCCTGCAAAATGGGAAAGGAAACTGAAATTTATAGATAAGGAATAAAGATCTGCTGAGTTCTATATATTGTCAGAATTATGATAACTATGTATGAATATTTTAAGGAAATGTTATAGAAACCATAAATAAATACTTGTAGCTCTTGTTGATGGAGAATATTAACAAAAGCAAATCTCTGTAATCTGTAATCTGCAACATTTGGCATTTGAAAATGCCTTACATCTTCAACATAAACCTTAAAACTGTAATGGGGGAGCCAGAAATGGCCATAAGATTGACAGTATTTTTAACAAATCAATGGTCAGACTTGCATTAATAGTAATTGGTATAAATAAATCAAACACCTAAGAATGTGTTCCTCTTTTCTTAGATTGTCGGGGATAAGACTAATCTATTTGTTAATGTTAATGTTAAAACTTTATTTTTGGAATGGCTATTTGAGTTCTTCAATATGATTCTAAAAATAAGCCAACAGATTAACATCTGGTAACCAAGTTTGCCCAAAAAAAAGTATAAATCTTCCATTGCTAATAAAAATGCTTGCTTATCTATTATTCTGCAGCTTCTAGGTAAAAAATTCTCTCTCTACATAATTCTGGCAAAAACAAAGAGGTATAAAACATAATGGTGAATGAGATAACACAGGAAATCAAAAATGTGCCAAAGTAGTTACTCAATGCAGGGAGTTGACTGGACATTATAAACATGATAACAGCACATTTTATTTCGAAAGAGGATAAAGATATTGTTATCAAACTCTGCATCAGTCATGTACATTTAATGTACTCTGCCATTAAGTGTTATATATATTCTACTTGCAAATATACTATATGCAGAAGCTATTAAATCATAATGAAATTTATCCTGATTCCTTCTGTAAAAACTTTTCAAATTTTGAGATAATAGCAGGTTCATATGCATAATACAGGAAGATCTATTATATATTTTACCTCATTTCCTCAGTGCTAGCATTTTGTAAAACTATAGTACAATATCACAAATGGGATATTAACATTGGTACTAGCAAAATAAAGGGCTTTTCCACCATTAAATGGGTCATTCATGCTGCCCTTTACGGACCCGCACACTTTCCTCCCACTCAACCCCTTCTTATTCTCTGACAACTACTATTCTCCATGTCCATATATTTTAGAATGTTCTATAAATGAATTCATACTGTATGTAACTTTTTTGAGAATGATGTTTTTTTGTTTTTTTGTTTTTTCCCCCACTCAGCTTAATTCTCTGAAGTTTTTCACAGGTTTTTGTGTGTTTCAAGAGTTCACTCCTTTTTATTGCTATGTTAACGCAGAGTTCCATGATATAGATGTACTAGAGTTTGTTTAGCCATTGATCTGTTGAGGAAATTTGGGTAGTTTCCAGTTTTGCCTATTATGAATAAAGCTACTATAAATATGTATGATTTTAGTATTAAATATACATTTTTATTTCTCTGGGATAAATGTCAATGACATTTGGTAATTGATATTTAGTTTTTAAAAGAACTGCCAAAATTGTTTTTCAGAGCATCTAACAGTCAGCCAATCAGATTTTAAAAGGCATTCATATATTCACTTGAAAGAAATGTCACTGTGGCATTAGGATTAAGTTAAGGTTAAACCTCTGAGAGCTCTTTCCTTTTCTTCCTCTTTTTCCCTTGCTTCCTTTCTCCCCTACTGTCTACCCTCTTTCACTTTCCTCCCCTCTTCTCCTCTCTTTTCCTTCTTCTAAATATTTTTCTTCCTTCCTTTTTAAAAATCTTTCTTTTCTTTATTCATATGTGCACAGGACATTTTGATTGATAGACTAGGCTATGTGAACCGCTCTGAGATCAAGAAGAATAAGGAATACTAAAGCTTTATATGTCCTTTAGAAATACTGAAATCAGTTTTATAGGCTTTTTAATTTTTAATAATGTCATCTGATTCTCCTTATAGTAAAAGGAAAAATATATAGTTGATTTTACAAACAAAGAAATGTAAAATAGCCTTTAGCGTCCCCTTTTCTATTAATGTTAGCAAACTAAAAGCCAAAAATAAAAATCATTTAAGTATACAAGATCCACCAGACAGTAATCTGTTATGCTGCCACTGTGAATAGCAATCTATCTTCTTAGAGAAAAAAATGATGTTTTGTAGGTTATTATGCAGTACAGAATAAAGTATGTTTGGAACTACATAATGGAAGCAAAAGATGTATGTTCTACATGTATGTTCTACTCTAGTGTACAACTATAAAGAGAAACACCTGGACAGAACTGCCTACATAAAATTGTTCTACAAAAAAAGATTATTGTTTTTGTACATCCTATTTTTATATACCTTAAAATCTTTTATATCATTTTACTACAAATGATCAGATTGATTTGGTTTGTCATCATGAAGCTGTAACTACTAGTTGTTGATATTCTCTAAAAAGTAAACTGATAAAAG
The DNA here is from genome assembly GCA_963573385.1 of Cacajao melanocephalus. Lineage (NCBI taxonomy): Eukaryota > Metazoa > Chordata > Mammalia > Primates > Pitheciidae > Cacajao > Cacajao melanocephalus. The sequence continues at coordinate 41,332 of CAUYLG010065575.1, forward strand.
ATATAGGTAAATTTACATTGACAAGGAGAATAATAAAAAATTGGGTAATTAACTATAAACTCAAATATCAGAGCAATATGTAGTCTTCAAAAATAGATAAACATCATTTATAATCTCAAATTTTTACATGTATAGGATCTGGAATCAATGAGAGATGAAAGAAAATTTCTGATGCCAGAAATACACACACACACACACACACACACACACACACACACACACACACCACTCATTCTATTTTAAAAACTTTATTATTTAATTTTTAAATATGAGAACTATAAAGAACATAGAATTACTTATCCTACTAAAGGTGGTCATTAGAAATGAATATATTTACCATACTTGAAAATCTTGTCATAAGACTTTGTAACAAACCTTATGTTAGCTAAAAAATGGATTATGAAGCTACCACTATAAAAGATGATATAAGGAAAAAAAATGTTGCCCAACTGATCTGATCAATTTCTGTGAAAGAGATTGAAAGACTATTGATGGGGGTCAGACAGTGGATTGTCCTGAATTTAAACCACAGCCTTTTATTCAATAAACTCTGACAGCTTGGGAGATAAAGTTCAGGTCACCCTGGTGTTATTTCTTTCACAGCTTGATAAAATAAAAAAAAAAAGCAGAATAAAATAACATGAAATTAAATAAAGTAAAATGATCACCTTTAAAGTGTTCTTTGATTGAAATAGATGGTGACTGAAATAAAGATATGTGGACAATTCTGCTGTAGATGATGTGATTAGAGATTATTTAATTGGTAGAAATAATGGTGTTCTGTGCTCAACCTCTTAAACCTTTGAGAATACTTCAAGAGGGTAAGTTCATATGAAAGATGAAGAAAGTTAAAAAAAAAAAGCCCACTTAAATTGCCTGAGAATTTTTCATAGGCTATTTCTATTTATAAAATAACATTTATTTCAAATACCAATAAAAGTATCTGCTTTAAAAGCAATCCTAAATATACAAAGGCAATAATGTCACAGAGCTTGGAGTTGACCCCACCCCCACTTCTGAGGTTCACTTGTCATCAGTCACCATTCAAAGGGGGCCTGTGAATGGATGTTTAGGGCAACAACGTAGGTCCTCGGGGAATAAAGATGTAGAAGAATATACCACTGAAAACTTTTAGGAAAAGAAATGGTCCGTAAAAATAGAGCCCATCAATTCTGTCAGCTATATTGATTTTTTTGTCATTTTTGTGAACATAACTGCAGAAAAATATGTTTATTATACTTTTGTAGAGCTAAATATAGTGTGACAGATATAGGATCATATAATATATATATCACTAACATATATGTATATACATGTATACATGTGTGTCTGTGCATGTATATGTGCATATATTTATACATATATATGCATATATCCTGGACTTGTGTGAAGTATACAGATATCCATACTAAATAAGATTTTAAGATTGATTTTTCATTGTTATTATTTTTGCATTGTTATTTGGGACTGTAAAGAATTAAAGGTATACTACTTATAGAACTAATATCCATATTAAAAATATAGAAAGAAATATGAAGAGTACTGAAAGAAAGAAGAATATAGGAAAAAATTGGATGAAAATGCTCACTGTCTAGTATCTAGAAAAGTTAACAAAGATCTTATTGGACTCTGATTATTTAAGAGGAGAAAAAGCAATGAGTTGGCCAGTTTTCTTGAATGTAGGGAAAATTCAGATTGTCTAAGCTGAAGGAAATGGTAAAGATATCATTCCAATAGTTCCTTTAGTTATATATTGACAGAGAGTAATGGCTATTTCTTAAAGGTAGGAAGAAGTATTAAAATTGGTTTTAGAAAGAAATGCAAATAAGTATTAACATATCCATGGAAAACAATGTAAAAGCATCTCTGATCAAAACTAGATAGTTGCATAGTATAAATGTTCTGAATTTTCTTTTCAAATAGCAAGTAAAGATAGTAATGGAATTTTTTGATTTAAATTCTAATTTTATAACACCTGTCCAGTAGCAATTTAAAATGAATGGAGTTGACAAAACTGGTTCAAGTGTGGTTTAAAGGCTGATTTTACTATATCTTGAATTTCCAGTTGTGACTGACTGAGCGATACTTTGCCAATCACAAAATTCAGAAGGTGCTTTCTGTTTGGCAAAAACCAAGAAGTGTGACCTACAAAACTGGCCACTTTTTCATTAAAAAGAAACAGAAACACTGAGCAGGTGAATTTTCTTTTTAGTAAATGAATCATTTCAAGAGATCAAAGAGGCCGAAAATGAGATACCCAATATTTTGGTGATGTTCCTGAGGCAACGATATTCCTTACACAGCTGTTGTCCCTGGCTGAAATTAGTTGCTTAGACTTTGAGTTAAATAATCTCATCCTTCAAATGACTTTAGGAAATTGGGTGTTAGGGAGACCAGCCAGCACCATTCTATTAAGTGGTCCTTGAAAAGAAAAGTACTTTCCTTTGAATAGGGGAACAAGTTTGATCACATTTAAGCTAATCTATCATTTATTATGCTCAGTGGGTGAGATAGTTAATGACTATTGATTTCTTTTGGTGCTTAGTTTTATATACAGCATTTAACCAACGTGAAACTGAATACGGAATTTGTTTTCCATTTGTTATTGATGCACTTAAATTTTTTTATGCTAATATGTATTGATTTCAATAGGGAATTTCAAAACAGCTTTAGATAAAACTAGATTTTAATTCTCAGATTTTGTTGTCGTTGTTGTTAAAGTTAGATATTTTTCCATGCCAGGCTTATAGTTAGCTTCAGAGCTCCTGTTACTTTTACTAGGAAGGAAAAAGAACATTGAAACTTTGCCAACCATGTTGGTCACAGACATTTCAGAAATAGTTTTTTTTTTTTCTTTTCTCCTTCTCTTTTCTTATCTGCCTCTGTCATATCCCCACTGTTCATTTATGTAGGCTGCAATACTCATTCTTTTATTCCTCCCTCTTCTTTGAGAGTCATGTGGGCCATTCCTAGAAGGCTGTCTTTACAAAAAGACAAAGAAAGAAATAGAAGCACAATAGGAACACAAAGTCTGCAAATGTGTTCAAACAGCCCCACAATGGTAAAGGAGATTCACAGTAAGAATGAGAAGAAAGACTGAAAGACTGCATACAGAATGAATATTACAAAAATAACCATTTAAAAATTAAAGGAGCTGGGAGAGGTGGTGTGTGTCTCAGATACTCAGGAGGTTGATGGGTCTCCTGAGCCTGGAGTTCGAGGCCAGCCTGGGACAGATCTCTTAAAAAAATTTAAATGGAAGAAACACTAGCAATAAGATATAAGCTGGAAACAGGAGGCAGATCGAAAAATAGCATAATATGAAAAGAACAAAGTAAAACCAAGTGATTTAGGCATCATATGAGAAATAGACAAAGCTGATTTCTGAGTTGAGCTCAATAGTCTATTCTGAGTGGGAACATTTATGTAAGGACGAAAGGATTAGATCTGTACATGATCATAAAGTAAGTCGTTAAATTCTGAATCTGTCTGAAGTCATTATTAAATTTAAAAGGCTTAAGAATTCAAACGATACATCAAAAATCAATTCTTAACATTCGTACTTATTCCTAACAAGGATTCACTGAAATGCTGAATTCTTAATATATTGTCTAATGAGAATGGTTAGATTAGCTGGATTTTGTTGATGTGATCAATAATTTAAATTTAGACATAGATGAACATAACTTTAGGATGCAGGTGCTCAGAATAGCAAAATCTAAAATGTGTTCAGGAGTCTCACATACCGGCCCCAAGTGAGCCATTGTTTCCCTGCAACTGGGACTTAACACTTGTTGGAACACAACAAATGTTCCCAATAATCTGTTCCCAGTTCCATATTTGTGCTGATACATTGATAGCCTCAATTTTGAGAGTATTTACATGAAAATCAGTAAACATTATCAATCAGGGCCTTTGCCCCAGAGAACCAGTTGTTTACTTACCAGCATACTTCTGCCTTCAGATAAATAGATAATATTTTTAGTGTTGTTACTTTGTGGTTTTAATTGAGCATTTTGTATGATTTTATTTTCTGTCCTTTCTTAATATCAGTTTGACTTTTTTGGTTTTTTAAAACTTTTTTTTAGTGATTGTGCTAGAGTTTGCAACATACATTTGCAACTAATCCAAGTTAACGTTCAAATAACACTGTACCACTTTATAGTATTATAAGTACAGTAGTGGAAGTATAATCACAAAATATTACCTATTCCTCCTTCCCATCACTCTAACATTATTGTCGTTCATTTTATTTACATATAAAAACATACATGCATATATTTGTAGATCGACTATAGATTAATTTCACTTATATGTAAACATAAATAAATTTTTGCTATTATTTTGAACAAACTGTTATATGTTTATCAATTAAGAATTAAGAAAAATAAATTTTTAAATTTACCTTCACTTATTTATTCTCTGAGGTGCATACTTTTGTACCTATTTATCTTAAATTGAAAATTAAATGTTGTGTATATTTATGATGTAGAACATGATGTTATAAATATGCATATATTGTGAAATGGCTAAATCAGGCTAATTTACATATATTATCTTAGATATTTATTTGTGGTTAGAACACATGAAATTATGCTTTCTTTATCTATAGCTGAGTTTCTGATCCGTATCATTTTCCTTCTCTCTACATAGATTCTTTTAACGATTTCTTGCAAGACAGGTCTACTGACAACAAATTTTCTCAATTCCTGTTTGTCTAGAAATGTCTTTATTTCTCCTTCACTTCAGGAGGATAATTTTGCAGAGTACGGAATTCTAACTCAGTAGGTAAGATGTCGTTTTCTCTCCCTTCCTTTGAGGTTTTTCCTTTGGTTTTCTAAATTTTGAACATATCATTTCTATTTATCCTGTTTGGTGTTCTTTTTGGCATTTATCCTGCTTGGTGTTCTCTGAACTTCCTACAACCGTGGTTTGATGACTGTCATTAACTGGTGGGAGATTCCCAGTCATTATTGCTTCAAATATTGCTTCTCTTCCTTTCTCTCCTTCTCCAGGTATTCCCATTTCACATATGTTACACTTTTCATAGTTGTCCCATAGTTCTTAGATATTATTTTCTATTTTTTCAGTATTTTTTTCTCTTTGCTTTCAGTTTTGAAAAATTCTGTTGTCATATCCACAAGCCAAGAAATTATTTCTTTATTCATGTTCATCTACTGATGAGTCCATCAAAAGCATTCTTCATTTGTTACAATGTTTTTGACCTCTAACATTTCTTTTTGTTACTTTCTTAGAATTTCTATCTCTCTGCTTATATTATCTATCTACTTTTGTATGCTGTGTGGTTTTTCTATTACAGTCTATAGCATATTAATCATAGTTGTTTTATATTCCTGATCTAATAATTCCACATCCTAGCCATATCTGATTCTAGTTCTGATGCTTGTTCAGTCTCTTTGAACTGTGATTTTTTGCCTTTCAGTATGTTTTTTGCTGAAACTGGATATGATGTATTAGGTGAAAGGGCCTCAGGTAAATTGGCCTCAGTGGTTTGGTGAGAAGGTGTGTGGGGAGAGGAGGCAGTCTATACTCCTGTAATTAGGTCTCAGTGTTTTGGTGAGTCTGTGCCCCTGGACTGTGAACTTCACCAGTGCTTCTCAATCTTTTCAAATTTTTTCAACCCTTAAGTGGGCTAGAGTTGGGTATGACTTTTGTCCAAGTTCAGTTAGGCTCTGATAAAACCCCCATAGGTTAGGTCCTGATAAAAAGAGTTACTCTTGATGGCAGGCCTTGTTAAGAGGAACAGAATGCTCTGGCATATTTCAAAATGGTTCCTTTTCTCTTCCCCCTGTCAGAAGCATGAGGGGAATTTTCAATAGTGAGGATCTGGTAGAGCTCCTGGAGGTAAAAATCATAGGAGGTGAATGCCCCTTATCACAGGGTCCTCGTGGAGTGTTTATCTCTCAGACATGCACACTGAGCCTCCAGTAATTTGTCAATTACAGTTCAGATTTTCCCATCCAGACACTGGTTCCCCGCTGAGGTTTTTGCTCCAGTTAGTTGTTCCTGTTTGCATCTGCCTGTGTATGTCTCTAATTTTGGGGGTGGTGGTTTGCCCTGTGACCTAACTTCTGTGACAGATCTAAGAAGAGTTGTTGATTTTTCCTTTTTTTTTTTTTTCCCCAGTTTTGTACTTGTTATTAGGATGTAGTGGCAACTTCTAAGTTCCTTACATGCCAGACCAGAAATCACAAGTTCCACATTTTATTTTTCAGTGTGGCACACAGTAAATATGAAGTAACATTTTTTCTAAAGGTGTGTTTTCAATTTTGCAGGCAAGCTTATTATGTTGCATTGTGTTTCAGCTACATGCAACAAATGTCAATGGAGGTATTTAAAAGATAATATTATGCCAGGTAGGAAACATATGTATTCTGAGATTTAATATTACATAAATAATGATTCTAAGTTATAAAATTAAATATTTATCTTTACTAAAAAAAGATATTCTTAGGGCATTTAGACAATTCAACATACAGGCCCCCAAATTCATGTTTAAACATTAAAACATTTTAAGACCTTTAAATAAAATAAAAAGTAAATTGTAAATATTTGCATTATATTTCAGAAACAGCTACAGGTTTAAAAATAAATATTAACTATATACATTTTGATGCATAAATAGTGTCTCAGGTTTACATGTCCATAAAAGTATACCATGCCTTCCTTGCCTGCCACCAATACACAGACATAGTAAATCTTACTAAAGGACAGAATCCTTTACTTATCTTGCAAACCAAAAGTTTAGGAGTCATCCTTAGTTCCCTGCCCCAACCCCTCTAATATGGTTTGGCTCTGTCCCCACCCAAATCTCACCTTGAATTGTAATAATCCCCATGTGTCATGGGCGGGACCAGGTGGAGATAACTGAATAATGAGGGTGGTTTCTCCATACTGTTCATGTGGTAATGAATAAGTCTCATGAGATCTGATGGTTTTATAAATGGGAGTTACCCTGCACAAGCTCTCTCTTGACTGCTGCCATGTAAGACGTGCCTTTGCTCCTCCTTGCCTTCCATCATATTGTGAGGCCTCTCTGGCCATGTGGAACTGGGAGTCAATTAATTCTCTTTCTTTTATAAATTACCCAGTCTTGGGTATGTCTTTATTAGCAGCATTAGAATGGACTAATACATACATGCCAAATCTCACTAGAGAATACTATTCTCTACCTCACCTTGCAAGCCAAAAATTTAGGAGTCATCTTTGATTCCCTGTCCCAAACCCCCCTTTCTGCATTTCACACATCTGTTCAATCACCAAGTATTCTTGGCTCAGTCAACAAAATATACCACTACTTCTCTTCCTGCCACCATCTATCACTCCTTAATCACCCCTCATCTCTCACTTGGACCATGCCAATAGCCTCCTAACCAGTCTCTTTGCCTCTGTGCTCCTCTTTCTCTATACTGTATTCTTTGGAAAATTACCAAATTTCTATTTCAGTTTAAAATAGAAATCAGACTTAGTTCTCTGCTTATAACTTTAAATGACTTTCCATCATGTTGGGAATAAAATGAAAATTCCTTCTCCTTTCCTGCAACATCCTTCACACTTTGTCTTACACTACAATTTGGGCCAGTTTCCCCTTTGATCACTACACTGAAATGTTGGTCTTTCCCTTCAAATTATAGCCCAAGCTAATCTTTGTCTCTGCAAACAGCATTCTCTTTTGTCTGAAACCCACCAATCCTGTCTCTGCTGAACTGGCTCCTGGTCATATTTAGGTCTCAACAAAAATGTCACTATAGCACAAAATTCCTCCCTAATATTGTTATCTGATTCCATCTAATGTTGACAGCCTTGGTCCCAGAGTAATATTACTGACATTTTCTTTTTTAATCTAGCACATTTCAAAATCTGAACTCATGTATATTTATATGAATACATATCACATGTTATCTCCTTTCACTGGAATATAAGTTTCATAAGAACAAGGCTTATATATCTCATCATTTAAAAAAATCCTATTATCTAGAGCAGTGTTAAGTGTACTATTCAATAGATATTCAATAAATGTGTTTAATGATATAGAAATATGTTACATGTGCAACAAATAAACAAGCAGCACAAATACACCTTAAAACAGAAATAGTATAGATGTTTATGTTTAAGACGATCTTTTCACATAATAATAAAGCTTCTATTATCCACAAGATAATATTTCTCATAAGCTTCATTTCCTCCATATCAGGAAAGGGAGTGAGTGAGAAAAAAGCAGAGATAGAAAAAAAAAAAAAAAGAAGAAAAGAACGTGGAGGTAGAGTGTGGGAACAGATAAAAGAACTAAGGTGGTACAAGAATACGTGCACTGACCCTTCACTGCATTTCTCATTTAAGGCAAAGAAAGCATGCCCTCATTTTTAATTGAACTGTTGAAAGAAGGAAAATAACATTGCTTTAAGTATCTGCCAAATGCTAGGAAAATCATGTTTATTATATGCATAGTGTGTAATAATCATTCATCCACTCACGTAAGGAATATTTATTGTACTTCTACTACAGGGTCAAATCACAAAAACAAATAAGATGATCTTTAGCCTGATAAAGCTGACAGTCAAATGGGAGGAATATGATAAGAAACAGAAGTAATAGAAAAATAGAATAATTGTAAACTGTGCCAGAAACAAGACACTCACACAATCATACAACAAGGGATTCATTTGGAGGTGTAGTATCAAGGAATAAAGGCTTTTCCAAGACAGTCATATTTAAGCTGAAATCTGAGGAATGAAGAAACAGTTACCTGAATATTTCAGCAGAAGACACGGCATGTTCAAAGGTCCGGAGTTTGAAAAGACTTTGGCGTTTTCCAAGACGTTAAGTCAAAAACAATAGCCCATTTTGAAAAGTGAATGAGGTCCAAGTCTGGCAAAGGCCAAATGATGTAGAACCTCATAGGTACTGGAGGAAATTTTAAAGTATTTTAAATTTCAACAGGCAAGCTAGTATTTTAAAAACATAAGTTGGATTGTGTCCCATTGAATGTGGACACAAAATGTTTTTAAAATACTAGCTCGCCTGTTGTGTGGAGGATGGGTACATGTGCATTAAGGGTGAGTGGGTGGTAGTAGTAATGAACATTTTGAAGTGCACATTTATAATTTTGGAAAGCAAAGTTTAGAGAAAGTATAATTCAGGCTGAAGACTTCCACACAGCAGAACTACATTGCATCAAGTAGCTAATGCTCAGTGGCTTAATGCTATCTTTATCAGAGAGCAGAGAGTTGGGTCTCCACTAATAAAATATTCACCAATAGCAACAAAACCAATGACAACTAATTTTATTTAGTGCTAATTCTGAGTAGCAGAGTAAGTTGAATGCAAGCTCTATGTTCCAAGCAATTTAAAAATTGAAATTAAAAGAATCTGCCAATTACTTCACACAGAGGTTAACGTACCTAAGGATCCACAGATAATAATCAGCAGAGCTTTGAGTTCAAACTGGGTTCTTTGAATCCAGAGCTCATAGATTAGAGAAGAGAGACTGCTATGTTATAGTTAACATGGCGGTCTAAAGGCTTATTACAGAAAATAGGAAAAGGAATAATAATTTGGCAAAGTAAATTCAGCTCCTCCTCTACAAATATACTTGCCTGTTTAATAGTGTTGTGATTTATTTCTATAGCTCTTTACATATTTATTTGAGTGTGTGTATATATATATATTATATATGTAATATAAATATTATTGATATATTATACAAATAATATATTACTTAGATATAGTGAACTAGTTTTTAACATCTATCATTACATTTTAACCTTAAAAATATTCTATGTAGTATGCATGACAATTGCTGTTTTGTCCATTTTACTCCTAAGTACTGATCTCATTGAGCTAAGTGATATATCCAAGGACATAATCAAGTATCTGCTCCTTAGAGAGGCTATCGCTAAATACCTATCCACTAGTCATTCCTTATTTTACTTTCTGCACAGTATATATCACTATGAAATTACCTTGACTTTGAAAATTTTTTTCTCTATTTCCCTCATTAAAATTTAAAGTCAATGAGATAGAGACTTTGTCTTATTATCTAGCATCTAATATCTGCCCACACGTAATGGGTTCAGAGTAAACATTTGTTGACTAAATACTGCTTTAAAACATGTAATATTGATAAAAAATGACGAACCCAATATTACAATTAAAATATTTATCATCTTGGTTAGTGCTCATTCCATCACATTATGCCACTATCTCAGATCATGGTGACTTGAGACTATGTAAGGACACCAATAACTGAAATGATATTTTGCATTTCAAAAGTAATTTCAAATAGATATATTTTTATTTCAAGCTGACCTCAGTAATATATCTTTGCAAAGAAGTTTTTTCCCCTTTGTTTTCTGCATTGCATTTCACATGAGAGAGATGAGCTCAATCAACATAGTCACTTGAGACTGATCAAAGCATAACATATTGCATAAAACAACTCACATTTAACCTTTGCAAATGAATAAGTAAAGGGAAATTCATGAATTCTTAAAATATTGTTCCTTGATGCAGATATCAGCTTCTTTCTGGTTTTAGCATAAATCCACATGGGCATCTTTTCCAGAGACATTTTTATTTTTCCTAAGCAACTGGTATTCCCATTGAATTTTGTAAAATATGAAAAAAAGGCAAGTTTTAAAATAGCATACTCCTTATCAATCCTGTAACTAGGCTGAATAACATTTAGAAAATAAATTTTCTTTTATCTTTCCAAACTAAGCTTTGGAAAGTAAATTCCTTGGGCATTTATGTTAGGGCGGAAATTTGTTTTACCTGCAACAATTGATATTTGCAATCAGTTTATTTAGCACAAAAGCGTGTAGAAGAATAAAATAATAACCACCTCCCATTTTTTTATTTGTTTCCTATTTTCTGTGGTTGAAATCTATGACAGCTGTTCCAAAGGCAAGGATGAAAATAGACTTAACTACAGCTCTGCTTGGGTATACACATGAGTGCCTCTCAAAGGACACATTGACTCCTATTGCCAATGATGCATGTGGTTCACAAACAAAGAGAGCAAGCTACATCTATTCCTCAAACACTGAGTAGCACCAGGTCACTCTGCACAATGCATAAGGCAGATTTGAAAAGATCTACTTTTTTTTTTTTCTGGATTGCTTTATTGCTTGCTAAGTTACATTCTATGAAAAAAGAAAAAAGGGCATATTTTGTAGCCTGTAGAAAGAAGGATAAGCAGTCTGTATAAAAGTAGATGCAGGTATTTGGGAGGTAAAGTAATGGTCGTCGTACTGAATTGTATTTACTTCCTTGAAGTAAAACAAACAGTAAACAAACACAAAAACATGGAAAGTCAAGCATATTACTATCCACAAAGGAAATCTTTTTCCAAATATAAGACCTTTCTTCTTTGCCTAAAATTATTTTGTGACTCAAATATTTTCTTCAAATATAGCAAAAGTATACTTATCTGGACTGATAATTTGTCTTTCCCAATTACTAGCAATGCTAGAGAAAACCGGTCTCTCTTCTCTGCTTCAGTAGAGTCCACAGTACATGTGGCAAGAACTGTGCCTCACATTTTCCGTGGATTATTTCATTTATTCCTAACAGTACCCTACGAGGCAGGTCCAGACATTACTCTTGTTTTATGAATGAAGGGATAAAGGATTCAGCAATTAGAAAACTGTCCAGTTTACACAACTGGAAAGTGAGAGTCAGAACTTGAATCAGAGTCCCAGGTCCTAGCCAAATTGTCTTGCAAAAATGACGTACAAAAATAATTTACTTGAAAGCCATGAATAAAGTCAGATCTTCATTTTCAGCATTGACTTCAACTCCCTTACTGCAATCCATCATTTAGTCTGCTCCAAGAATTAACAAGTGCCCACCAAATAATTCCCTTTCCAATTGACAATCCTGAGTGTCTTCAGCATTAATTTGCACGTTCTCTGCAAAATCTGAAAGGTTCTTGATCATCTAGCTACAGCAAGCTTTTCCAGAGGGTTGTTGACTCCTGAACACACTTAGTCCTAGCATTGCTATTCATACTTCACTTAAAATGCCTTTCAACTTCTGTCCCTGATGGAATTCCCTTTATTCTGCCCAGCTCTGCTTAACTGGGGCTTCCTTTCCTAACCTCTCTTGGAACTGTTTGCCCTTTTCATCGTCAATCTAATGCATCCTGTACTTACAGCTATAGTTAAAATAACACAAGGGATCATAATTTTTTGGTAATATTCATCGGCTATAAGTTAAACTCAATAGTAAATATGACACACTGGATTATAAGTTTTTGGTAAATTCATTGGCTATAAATTAAACTCTTCAAGTGCATAAATTTCTTTGCTCTGGTACCCATTTCATTTTTCACATTGTTACATAAGTGATGAATAAATGTTTATTGCACGTATAAAATAAAATTGCATTCTATTTAAAATATATAGTTATAGAGGACAATTTTTTTTTATGTTTTCACTTCAGTCAGTATAGTTCAGCTATCTGGCAGCAATTCAACTTGGTTATGAGATAGACAATTCATCTATCAAATCAGAAAAAAATTCTAATTGCCTTTTGAGCAACACTTTAAGGGGGATGGTCTGGACAAAAGGTCCAATGATGGAATGGTTTAAAACACAGAAAAAAACCCATCTAAATAATGAAATATGCTACTAAAATTGTAAGTTAAAAATGATACTATTTCTATATTTAAGTAGTAAAGTATAATCTAGTTCAGTTGCACATAAGTTTCCCTGATAAACAAGGAAAGTAAACTATTGAGGTTGGTAAGGAGGTGAGTTAGGATATCTATAGATTCCTTTACTTTGTAAGCCTCTTATAACTGTGTTCTTCTAATAGTACCATGTTCATCTACTTAGAAAGACAGAGCATCATCTGATTTTGGATTCTTTCAGACAGCACACTTCAGACTGGTTTGTTCTGTTTACTCTCATGGGATGGGGACGTGCACATGAAACCACAAACATTCATTTTCATGACCACCATTTAAAACTATATGTATATTTTTATATTCTCATGTTAGCCTGTGTGCTCTCTCTGTCTCTCTCTCACTGTTTCTCTTTCTTTTTGCTTATTTTTTTGCTGCCTTTATGTTAGAAATAGTCCTCTGGGGAAAGTTTTTTGGAGCTTTTTCCCTGGACTTTCTCTGCAGTGATTTGGTGAACACATGTAATTTTTTATTGTCTACCATCATTGACAGGTTGGCCTCAAGGCACAGTGTTCTGCATAGCACATCATGGTTTATTGATGAGCAATGGGAACTGAAGCAGAGTGGTGGAAGCTGGCACACCAGTTCCAGATCCTTGTTTAGAAACCAACTGGGCATTCAGTAATGAGACCATGTGGTCTTGTTTGCAGGCCTTAGCTCAGGCCAGAGAGCTGTCTAAGGATGTGTTGGAAGGAAAAAATCACACACCCATATATTTTAAGTAGCTTCTGCTATCAGCAGTTTAAACCTAACATCATTTCCTTATCACACTTTCAGAATTCTTCAAAGAAATGTTTAGGGTGGAACTAAGAGTAAACCAGCTTCTTGTCCCAGAGTTTGAAGTGTACAATAAAAGGAATATGAGTTCATTTTTCCCCCAGAATAATTTGTTCTAAAAATTAGAAGTAGTACTACTTAGCTGAAGAAGTAACATGTGCATACAGTAAAATTTTTAAAAATCAAATATTATGAACAAATAATCTAGGTAACCATAGCTATATTAGCTGCTGCCAACTGTATAACTGCTTTTAGAAATATTCTTTATTCATTTACTTTGGAAGGCAGGAAGTGCGTGGAAACACATTATCTAAGTTTAATTTTTGCTCCTTATCAGCCCATGCATTTTCTTTATTTTTTTAGCGGTCCATCATATGCATATAGCAGTTTATTTAACTGATCCTTGTTTTCAGTTACTAGATAATGCCAGAATGAACATTTTTATACCTAAGTACTGTGGTATATAGCTATATATATTTATAGTTTTAATTTCATAAAAGAAAACGGTTCTTGCCTTTTATATTTCTACCAAGACTTGAGGGCTTTATCTCAATACTCCTGCAAAACACTAAAATTTTAGCTACATAATAGTTGAAAAATGAAATCTCATTGATGTAATTTTCTTGATTATGAGTAGAGTACCTTTCAACATTTTTCTGTAATCTATCTGTTCTTGTAGTTTGTAAAATGTCCCATTAAAGTTTCAGTTTTAAAATTCATTCATTTATATATAACGACAAATACATTATATATAATATTTACATATAATAGTATGTAACACATATATTTTCTGTAATGTATGTCTCAAATATTTTTCTAATCTTTTTCTTAATTCTATTTTTATGTTGAAATTTTTATTTCATATATTATCACATATATTAGTAATTTCCTTTAATATTTCTGGGTTTTTAACTTGTTTCATGTATATATTCCCTACTCCAAGTTGTTAGCCATTCTTTTGTATTTTGAATAGATACCTGTTTCCTTGGATTGTTTAAGTTTAGTCCACTTGAAATGTATTTTGTGTTTTGTTGTAAGGAATGAAGCAAGGGTTAGCTTTATTTTTTTCAAGATAATAAACACCTGTCCCAACATCATGTGACATATACCTTTTCACCATGTTTCAAATTCTGTCTTTACTTTGGCCTCTATTTCATTGCGTTATTGCATTTATTCACAAACCAGCCTCACTCTATGTTCATGTCATATTTAATATAGGCTTTTATATTTAATTATAATACATATTTCTTCTGATATTCTACTCTGCAATCCTGCTGTTTTGGTTGTAAAGCTTATACAGAAAGTAGTTTCCACATTTAAAAAAATTTATACATTCCTATATTTAAAATAATTATAATTATAGATTATGTGCCATTCACTTCTTTGGAATGAAGATTAGACATTAATGCATGATTAAAGTGGACTTGAAAATGAAAATTTTTGGAAGAAATAATATCCCCCACATTATTCAAGTAAAATTGATATTATTGTGAAAGACAAAGTGGAATATCTGCAAAAATATTTGATATAGCATAAGACAGTTTATTGTGCAAGATCTTATGCATCTTAGCTACACAATCCTAATAAGTAAATTGGCCTCTCTCAAACCTGGATTACTTTTGAATAGGGAAAATATTCTCAGTCTACCTCATGAAAAAGCCGTCAGGACAACATGGAATACTGTAATATCAATTTTATTTCCAAAGGGTAATTATCTAAATCATATCAATCATTCTTATAATAATAATTCTGCATTGTATAATCTATCTAATAAAGTTTGTATCAATAGTGTTGTGTATCAGAATCTTCATTAAACCTTTATTACTCAAGTTTCATTGTGCTTCTGAGGAACTTAGCCATCAAAGGCCGCTTTTACTTTTGACATTTATCTACAATAGTAGAGGTGACCACAGCATCATATGTTGGTCTAATAAATCATGTATTTGAAGAGCGCTACCGTTTAGTGATTGGTACTGAGAGAGTACAGTTGCGTAACTGAGTCTCTTAGCTTTATAAGATTTACTATTGCACCGATTGTCAACGTGCAAACTGGCAAATTGATAGCCCTCATATTCAATCTATGTCAAGTCCTTCAAGTGACCTGAAAAAATGACTCCTACTCTGATAATTTGTACCACATCCATTTATCCTATTTACTATAATGATTCTTATGTTTCTGAGTGCAGGGTTGGGCACTTGATTTGGGTCTGGTCATCAGATTTGCATTGCCTGGCCACACTGAGAAGTTCACAGATGGGTACATTGCCAGTCAAAACTACTGAAGCATGATGAGGCTTTTACTAAGTTTTCTGGAAAAGAAACTGCTTCTTGTTGCACTTGAATCTGAGTGGATGCAAAGGCTAGATCTAATGCAGCAACTCTATATGTCTGAGAAAAAATCACACAGAAGGATGTCAACAGATAGAGAGTAGCCTCTTCCTAAGAACATATTTTACTTCAGATTCTAGACATATGTGATGCAAAATATTCCATTTGAGTTGAAATCACTTTAATGCCATTTTTACTTACAGAATCTAATGAAGAATTTAAGGTTATTCAACGCTATTGTAAATTATGCCATAATAATTGATTTCTCTAGCATTAATGTTCACAATATTATTCTGTTCATTGCCTTTAAAAAAAGTTTATGTGTGTGTATGTTGTTGCATGTTGTAGTATGATTATCAAACAGACAAACTTTTTTTTCAATAAGATCTCTTAATTGAGTTATGGTTTATCAAAGACAACATTAAAGTTAGATTTTCTTTAGAAATCTTTTAAAATAAAGAATGCCAAATTTTGAAAATATTTTCATTGGAAGCCAATGATTATTAGCTCATAAATTTATTTTTAGTATGGCAGTATCTTCATATAGAACCGTTCAAAAATTGGGTGTTAACTGAGGGCATATTGTAGGCTCTATCGACATTTCAGGAACATTGTCAGGAGCAGCTTGTAAAGGGAACTACTGTCTGACTCTAATTGTCAACGTAGTAAGATGTAAACTTGTAAAATTTAAAGTTATCACCCTAGTTCTTGTGAATTTTCACATGATTGACTGGTTCTAATATGTCATACAACTAGTTCTCTAGATAAACTGTGGTTTTATTCAGAAACCTCATGTGATCACAATGTGGATTCACAGGATGAAGAGTGAGAAATATTAAAAGAGTGATCATATGGCACATATTACAAACTAATGAAAAATTGAGAGCACCTGATAACAACAAAATTTCTAAGCAGTTTCTAACTTGTAACTGGAGCTAAGCATCACCCCCTAACCCTAAGTAGGTAATATTAATGTTACACTAAGTCATTTTTTACTATGCATGTAAAAAGAGTTAATGAAAATATACACTAAATATATTTCCCTCATGAGATAATTTTCCAAGTTTAATAATCATGTATCATTCTGATAGATATGCTTTCTTTAAACCTCCTCATTAGAATGATAAAAAGTCAAGGTATTTTGTTAATCAAAATAGGAAAATGGCATGAAACTATAATAAAGGAAACCCAGCTGAGGAGCCTGCTACAAAACAATGCCATGTATAATTGGTCCTTAATTATGCAGATTTGGCAAATGGCAGAAGGACAGTTGTATTCCTTGACCAAACGCTGCCTGCCAAGTCAAGCTGACATAACTGTAGGAAGGATCTCACTCTATGATCCTGTCTGCTGCATCTCTTCCAGAAAGACAAAATATTTTTGAGTAAGAAAGAAATTTGTTAATTTTCTAAAACAAGTCAAATTGATGTGTTTGGTATGAGGGACAATTCCCAATAACACCTTTAACAAAGTTCTATTAAACATATCAATTTTAAAAAAATCATAGGTTTAAGGGCACCAGAAGAAAACCAAATAATAGTCCACACATTTGTGTTGAGGGTAAGTTTACTGCAGAGTTCTTTGCAAAAATAATCTCTATACATAGACAAGGATCTTTGAAAAAAAAAAGAAATGTTGAAAAAATAAATATGAATTGTCTTTTAATATATCCATTGAAGAAACAAGCTATAGAAAAAGTTGATTATTGTTGTATTTCATATTTGCAGCATAACCCTGTATACCTACTAAAATATATTAAACTGCTATTTGAAAACAAACAAGTACTTTAAAAATCATTTGCTTTATTGGGACTGCCATAGCCAGAGCTAGCCTCTAGTACCATCACTACCCTATTGACCTCCGAGTACACCCTCATTGCTAGATGGAAGAACTGTCTATCACTAGCTTGGCTCCCATAGGCACTTGCTGATTTCTTGAGATGGTAGAAAATACCTGGGCAGAATCCAACAGTACCATAATTTCACAATAATAGATTCAGCCTCCTCTGGTGAGCTGCAGTTAGATGTATTTTCCAATCAGTCACTATGGAGGTGACTTTAATGGAGGAAAAATAAATTTAGTTGAATAATTTCTTTCCTACCTCCTCTCATGTTCATATTTTTAACTAGTGTTTTGAATGGTGAAGAGCAGTAGCATGTCTCAGCAATGTCTTGCCAATAAAATTTATTTCTCCATGTATGATAATAGGCACTAGAGTCATTTCCTGCTTCTTGGACAGTAAAATTGGAAAGGAGTTCCTTGACTATTTCTCAGGGCTTGAGATGCCATACAGGATCCCGGTAAAAATGTATTTCACTAGGTCAGGGAAAATCTCTGAATAGCTTAGGATAAATAGCATCCAAAAGGTTGCCAAGAATTTAAAAATAAGAAAGAAGAGACAGGAACATGAGGTAGCAGTGATTTAGAAGGAAACTGAAAGCTAAATTAAGGTGGAACCTACATGTGGTAAGGAAACATGGTTTGAGGGATATTTTTGCCTAAATCATTGTATGTTCATATGATGTTCTCTACTTTAAATAACATTATCTCATGTGAAATGGAAGAAAATATATGTGTCTTCTTTTCTGGATGGGTGCCATTATGCATCAAACGTTAGCCAATCATCTATCAATCTGAAATTTCAGTGTTCACAGTAACATGTTAAGGTTTTTAGATTTCTGTAATAAAGCACAGAAATACTTTCAATGGCAGAAACTGCAATTACATTTGCACCAACCTAATATTTTATGCATTCATAATAGGATTAGCTTAGAATAGTTTTAGTATCTGTGAAACACCGTCTTACTGTAAAGCCTATTCATATTTTCATGTTATCAGGTGTACGTTCTTAGCGGCAAGCATGAGATTCTGCAAAATAAAAGAAACAGTACTGCTCTGCAACCTCTATACACCATTAATCACTGGTAAGAAACTGAATATAATCTCAGTTCCTGGAATGAGCTGAAAAACAGTATGTTTAAATTGATAATTCCAAGCCCTTTCAAAGCATTTTTGTCTCAGTTACCTCGATCTGTCAGCCTCATATTTTAAATATTATTTTTATTGTGGTAAAATACACATAACATAAAATTTACCATCTTGCCCATTTTTAAGTGTGCAGTTCAGTGGAGTTAGATACATTCTTAATGTGCCACCATCACCATCATCCATCCACAAAACTCTTCATCTTAAAGACCGAAATTCTGTGCCCAATAAACAATAATTCTCTATTACTGCCACTCCACAGTTCCTGGCAAGCACCATTCTGTTTGTTTCAATGATTTTTATTATTCTGTCTACCTACCTCATTTAAGTAGAATCATATAGTATTTATCTTTGTGTGACTGACTTATTTTACATAGTATAATGTCTTCAAGGTTCACCCATGTTGCAGCATGCGTCAGAATCCCCTTCCTTTTTAAGGCTGAATGATATTTCACTGAAAGCAAGAGCCACATTTTGCTTGTTCATTCATCTGCTGATGGACATTTGGATTGCTTCCATGTTTCAACTGTTGTGAATAATGCAACTATGAACATGAGTGTATAAATATCTCTTTGAAGTAGTGCTTTCTATTCTTTTAGGTCTATACCCAAAAGAGGAATTGGTGCACCATATGATAATTCCATTTTAATTTTTTGAGGAACTGCCATACTGTTTTTCACAGCAGTTGTACCATTTTACATTCTGAACAGTGCACACGGATTCCAGTTCCTCTGCATCCTTGCCAACACTTGTTGTTTTCAGGTTTTTTTGTTTTGTTTTGTTTGTTTTTTTGATAGGAGCCATTCTAGGGACTATTTTGAGAAACTTTTACTCATCTTGAAACAAAGAAAGGGATCCTATTTAGAATAGTACAATCCTTACTTATTTGTATACATTAGACAGATAACTACATGTGATTATAAGATTTTTTCTTCCAGCATCCCCTGATTCTAAATCTTAGGAATATTAAAGATGCAATTTTCAGATTTTGACATTTTAAAATGGCATAGTTTGGTAATAACATTGATGATTATATTGTAAAAATGTGCCAGTAAATATCGCCCTGCAATTAAAAAAAATCCTTGGAAAACACTATGTAGAATTTTTTTATAAGGGGAGAACACAGTGAATCCCTCCAAAGGTACCATTATATTGTGCCAAATTTGAGATTTAAATGGTCCAAGGGTGAAGGAAATCAATCAAACAAACAAAAAACAGTGAATCCTCAACATTACACAGTGCAAATTATTAAAGAAGCAGCTAATAATACAAATGTGGTCCAATTCCTTCAACAGACTCAATAAGAGTCTCTGCATGGTCTCTCATATCTGAAGACTGTATCAGGCAATGAAAAATTAGAGTACTAATATGTGGTTTCAAAAGCATATAGCTCAGTTCCTTGAAAAGGAAATCTATCAGGAGAACACATATTTGTAAGACATGGAGAGCAGAGGTTCATGTCATTTGACAACAGGTAACCTGTGAAATAATCATATGACAAAAATACAAAATCATATTGCACCACCTTTATAACATAATTGGGATATAAGTACATCTCTCCTCCTCTACCACCACTCTCTTCTTGTTCCAGCCTGCCATCTTCATTTGCCTGCTTTTTTGTAATAGCTTGAAATTATTTTCCCATTTACTCTTTTGCACCTTAGTATTTTTTTAAGAGAACATCCTCAATCATTTCATGAAAATAGGATTCAGGTCCTGGTACTGTTCTGTTCAACCTGTCCAGTCTCCTATATTATGTCAGAATTAAAGACACAATTTTTATAGCAGCCTACAAGGGTTTTCACAATCTGGCTGCCATTGCCTCTCTGATCTCGTTCCCTGCACCTCTCCCCTAGCTCTGTCTGTTCTGGCCTAGTGGTTTCTCACTGTTTATCAACACACCACAAATACTCTTAGCTAGAAGCACTTTTTCCAGAGAGATCCATGGCTTATCTATTGAAGACTCCACATTTTTCTCAAATATCACCTTGGCAAATCTGACTACTGCACTTAAAATTACAATAGATTCTGTCACAGCCCACCCCCCTAACCTGATCAATTTTTTTTTTTTCCTGACACTTACCACACTTTAACTTGCTTTAAAATCTAGTTGATATACTTTTTGTTTATGTTATGTCATTGCCAGCCTACATTACTGGAATGTAAGTTCCATAAGGACAGGAAATTTTGATATTTGTTTACTCATCAATGCATCACAAGAGCCTAGAATAGTGCCTGGCACAGAGGAAGATGCTCAATAAATATTTCTCATTCATGTAACAGTGAAGCTCAGTAACTCTATTGGAGTCAGCATGTTTTGATCAGAAGACCTTACTCTACCATAGTGTTTGTAGTAGTTCTATACTTGTAGCTAGCAGGCATTATAAGTAATTAGCTGAGGCATTTCAAATTTATTTTCCTATGAGGCACTTTGTAAAGTTGACTTCTTTCAGCATTCAAATAATTTTCCTGTCTGAGGTTCTTGAGAATGTGTTGCGTGAATTCAGTATTCCCTCCAGGAGACTTTTTCATTCTTCATCATAAGGAGATTGTATACAAAGTCTTTTGGAAAAAAGCTGATTTGAATGACTAGGAATCAGTGTTAAAACGTCTGTACTATTTTCCAAGAATGGGGAGCTATGGGTTCCCTAAGGATTTCCACAAATTTTAAAGCCTGAAAGAAGAGAATTTCCCCTGGATATATAAATTGCAAAATTCAAGTTTTACCCTAAAGAAACAGCCTACAGAATTTGGGTATCTATAATAGCACAATGTGCACCAGATCAGATACACATTTCACATAATCTATCCTGATGGTCCTTTTGATGAGTCAGTTTGGATAGACTAACAATCCCTAGTTAGCTAACCCCTAGTTAGCAATCCAGGAGTTGCTGAGAAGATGTTTTATACATGCGATTAAGTCCATAATCAATTGACTTCAATTAAGGGGAATTATCCCAGATAATCTGAGTGGGCCTGATTCAATCAGTTGAAAGACCTTAAAAATAGGGTTGAAGCTTCCCTGATGGAAGAATAAATTCTCACCTGTTGAGAGCAACTTCAGCCCATGAAGAAGAGTTCCACTCTACCCTTCCTGATGGCCTGTCCTACAGATTACAGACTTGCCTAGCCAACCCCCACAGCAGTGCAAACCAATTCCTTGCAATAGATTTCTTTATGGGTGTCTTCTGCTGATTCTGTCTCTTTGACTGAACCCTGACTAATATAGCTATTAATGCCTCAAGGTAATGTAAAACTGGGTGGAGATCATAAAGGCACAGAAAATTACATACTAAATCTAATGCCTACAGCCAATTCATTTCCGTTAGAAAAAAATAGAAATTGAAGAATCCTTATAAACTTGCCCTTGAGTAAATTTTGGACAGCTGTATTATTTATGATGGTACTGCAGATATATCCATTACTCATCTTATGCCCTCAATAGGATTTTTTATTCTTGTATCTCCTACACTTAAGAAATCCTCTTTTTATAAATAATTTAGAGACAAGTAAATTATATATATATATATATATATATATATATATATATATATATATTTCAATTATGGTATCAACAACTTTCATAAAGTCTTCCCACTAGAATGTAAGTTGCATGATGGAAGACATGTTTTCTATTTTTCTTTATTGGTTCACTAATGTATTATCAGTACCTAAATCAGTAAAGGATTCATAATATTTGTTGAATGAATCACTTAACACTTTTATGGATAAAGAAATAATATTCCAAAGACATCTTCTTAGACTTCTGAATTACTAATATTAACTACTAATTAGTATTAACTACTAATATTCATTGTGCCTTAGATGATGTGCACATATCCATGTGTCTCCAATGTTAAGAATAAAGATTGTCAGAATTCTGGCTACTCAGTTTCTAATCAGGTCCTAATCATGTTTCCTAAAGGACACAATCAGTGCCAAACCACTTCATTTTTCCCAGGTCAAAGTATTGCTGATAATATTATCAAATTGAAGAAAGTTGTTTTAGGTTTGAAAATTAATAGCATGAAAGCATTTCCTAATTCATCCAGAGCATCTAAATTCATGCTAGTAAATTTTCTTCCAGTTAAAAATTTTTGTTTGTGTTTTCTTCACTATTTTGGTTTGCTTGTGCCAATACAATTCCAGAAGTTGCAAGGCAGCAATTTCTTCTTTAGCAAGAGGAACACATAAAATTTAGCCTTCTGTTCTATTAAAACTGTGTTGTCTACATCCACACTGTATCTTTGTCATGAAATCAATGTCACTGTTCCTTTATTCTAAATTCCTATGACTTATATCTTCACAACACCTGTTGTGACTGTCATCATTTTGGGGAAACTCTTCATACCAATGATAAATTATACAATGGCCTTCTAACAGGACACTTTCCTTTTCATCTGTCCTGACTAGCTCCTTCTCTTCACACCACTGCTTTATCAATTAAAAAAAAAAAACATAAAACGAAAAATAAAAAATATCCTTTATTCATCTCACATTTTTGTTCCAGATCTTACAATGACTATTAATTTTTCTGCTAGTGCAATCTGAGCGTTCTGCTTTGGTAATTAAGATGTTTTAAGAACATGGGATCAGAAGTCAGAATGCCTGAATTTGAATTTTGGTTTTGAGGTTTATTAGCTGCATGACTCAGACACGTTATTTAACTACATTGTACTTAATCATCCTCATCTGTAAAATGGACATAGAAATAGCATCCATTTCATGAGAGACGTTAGGAGGATTTAGGGAGTTCATACATACATGGGAAGAATTTAGAATGGTCACTGTTAGATGATAACTGAAGAATAAATTTTAGCTATCATCATCATCAGTACTAAAATAATTATTTTTAACTTGTACCACATGTTGGTCAAGCATTATTTGCTATTTTGGGGAATGTACACTTGGATACAGATTCAGGCAATCTGCACAGCCAGGAATGGAGAGAAACTGGACTTAACAGTATTCTTTAGATTTGCTGGCACAACTCTACTGGCCTGTGTGTGATTTGGTTAATTGCACTTTCAGAGAAGAGCCAACAGTGACAGTTTACCTAATCAGAGGAAACATTCTGCTTTAGTCATCACCCAACTAAAAGAAATACTTTGATGCTGAGTCAAGAACTTTGGCTTTATTTAAATAAATACTGTTTCTTCTCGAAAGATAGTTTTTTTTTTCACAAATCCTTAAGAGAGATTTTCTTTAAAAATAAACAAAGATGAGAATATCATAATTCAAAGCTAAAATTGGCAGAAACTCCTTGGCTTTCTGAAAATGACCTTTGACCCAACATAGCAAAATGCGTACCCATTTTATCTTTCTTCCACTAAGTCCTAATATCACTACTCTGGCTAGTTCATTTTATTATTTCCAAACTGTCCTACTCTAATTTTTGCCCCTACTATTTTGCTTCTGTTGCTTTTTCTTTGTAGAAGTCTCTCTCTAGTGTTTGGAGGTTAAAGACATGTTTTCTCTGTCCCAAACTCTTCAATATCTCTAGTCACTCTCAACCTTTCCATTCATTTACTTAGGCAACACTGACTCTGTGCTCCCTGTATTTCAGGCACTATTTTAGGAGCTGAAAAATTCAGGAGTAGATAATATACCAAGGGTTTTGGTCCTCAGAGGAAGACTGCATTAAAGTGAGGAAAATCCATCATTATTATTTATGCAAATAATTAATTATAGATGCTATGAAAGAATACTAGAACATTTTAGTCGAATCTTGTTAGGAAAATCCTAAATGGGAAAGTGACATTTAAAGCTGAAAACTTGAAGAATTAAGCTAAATTCATTTAGCAAAATTCTAAAGATAAAGGGAAAGAAGATGTTTGTAGTAATGAAAAGAATGATTTATGTAGGAGCAACAAGTTTTGAAGACCAGAAGATGGGAAGAAGAATGGCAGTATTAGAGAACTGAAAGAAATCAAATGTAGCTACAGCTTAGATAAAACAAGGAATAGCAAGGTTATGAAACTGGATTATTAATGATTGGGATCACTTCAAGAGTACCTACTAGTGCACATTTGGATTTAAGACCTTGACATCTAATAGTAATACATATTCATTGTATTATATTATGATCTACATTAATTTTATATTCCTCCAACAGTTAATGCAGATTCCATACAAAGACTTTAAAGTGAAAGCACAGAAATCTTGTCATTTATTTCTTTTGCTTGCCTGTGGCATATCATAGCAATAAATAATTACTTGTTGAGATTATTCTACAGGATTCCACTTTAATCCTATCAGCCTTGCTTGTTTTGCCTGTAGAAATGGACACACACACACACACGCGCACACACACACACACACACACACACACAAGATTCTTAACATTACAAGAACAGAAGTGTTTTCAAATGAAATCCAGATACCCGAGTAATTACGCGGACTACTTGATTTTAATCAATATAAAAGACAATAATCTTCCATGACTAAAGGTTCTAAATAATTGAAACCTGGAATAAATTCCTCTTATGTTGGCATTATAACAAGATCCCTTAGGGTTGTTAAATTTTGTAAGTACTTAAGCATAAAATAAAACCACATGATAAAAATGGTTCAGCTTTGGTGTTACCATTTTAGGATCACAGCTGTTATAAGTGACTAGTAAGAAATAAATAACCTAAGACCATTTTGTTATCTCAATTCAAAATTTCACAAGCTTAGAAGTCTTAATGCCAAAAGCATAATAAAAGGAATGTCCTCAATTTATGAACATGAAGTACATAAAAATAAGGATAGGGCCTACAAAACTCTGAACTTAGGTAAATTATATAAATATTTGAACATTAAAATTATTCAAAGCTTTAACTTACAAAAATGTAAATAAATGTTTAGGTTAAAAATCCTAAAATGTAAATGTTTATAGTCAGAGAGAGAGAGAGAGAAAGAGAAAGAGAAAACACATTCTTGGTCTTTAACAACAAAGGAAACAATAAGTGCAAGGCCTGAGTGTTAGTATCTGCATAGCCTGGAGTAGGGCTCTTTGATGAAACATTCTCACTAGATTAGAGTTCAGGGCCATTGTGCCAATCAAGAGTAAAGGGGCAAATGGAACCTTCAAGCTTTTATCCCAGGGTCTCATTTACCTACTAATTACTGATGAAATCATTATAAAGGCTCCATCAGTTAACACACCACTCATTTCTGTTAACACATGAATGCTGTCAGAGGCCATGGTGTGCTATTTAGGTTGCTATTTATCAGAAAATTTAAATGTGTTTCCAGTTCAGTTAACAATCAAAGGTCACTCCTCTTAAATTAGCCCAAGTAAAGTAAAGCAAACACAGCAACATCAATCCATATAATCCACCAATATGTTTCATTACTTAGACATCTAAGAGTTTTAAAATATTTTGCATTTGATATAGAAAAATATGTGAAATGTCCAAATAGCCTTACTCCTAAATTTACAATTATTATCCTCATTGTACAGTAATCTAAATTCAATTTCCTTTCTTTGTCTAAACAAAGGCAATACAAAGATTTGTAAATTTGTAAATCAATTTTAGAGGTTAAAAAAATTGCCTCATACATGTATTTGGGCACAGATGTTATTATTACCACTGAATTAGACAAGTTATTTTTTTCCTTAGGAATTTAAATACATGTTAAACAAGCCTGCCAGTAAATAGTCAAAGAAGGCTAAGGGATACATCAGTTAGGAGGTGGACAGAGTTGACTCTTCATCAACTTTATTTGCATGTTGATACTTGCATCAGTCTTAAGTAATTTATTTTTCATACTTGTGTTCATTTCTTTTTAACAGAGTAATTTATATATACTTTTCCTTCATTTAGAAATGAAGAAAATCATGTAGCTGTGTGCTGGATTCAGATGAAATAGTTCACAAAAGCCAATTGATACATGTTCAGGGATATTTTGAGTTAGTTCTCAAATTCATTATTTAAAGTTATTTTTTATAATAATCATTTTATGTAAAATTATTTTATATAATAATTTCATTTGTAATAATGAATTTATTATATGATTTCATAATATTCATTTATTAAATTCATTCATAATTAATTTAAGTAAATTTATTAAATGATATAAAGTATAAACATATTATGTTAAAAACAAAGTTTATAAATTTATAATTACATATTAAAAAAGCTTATGAAAGTCACAATTTTGTAATAGTTTCACTTCATCATTAGTGTTATCTATGTCCTTGATATTGTTTTAGTATATTTTATTCATGTGCTAGAAATACTATGCAAGAGTATGCTGCCAAGCATCTCTTCTCAACTTTACATTTGATGATGTCACAACAGTAGCCATGGTACAAGTATATATGCCATGAAAAAAAAAAAAAGGTGGGCTTATTATTTTTTTCTTTTGTTGATATTCTAAACTTAAGAAAGTGATGGGCCGGGCACAGTGGCTCACGTCTGTAATCCCAGCACTTTTGGAGGCCAAGGTGAGTGGATCATGAGGTCAGGAGTACAATACCAGCCTGGCCAAGATGGTGAAACTCCATCTCTACTAAAAATACAAAGAAATTAGCCAGTCATGGTGGCAGGAACCTGTAATCTCATCTGCTCAGGATGCTCCAGGAAGTGGAGGTTGCAGTGAGCCAAGACCACGCCACTGAACTCCATCCACCCTGGGCATGACAGAGCGAGACTCTGTCTCAAAAAAAAAAAAAAAAAAGGAAAACTATAAAAAGTAAATAAGATTTAAGAAAAGAAAGTGTTGAGGAAAATATAAAACAGATTAAACTTAAAATTGTGTTGTATCAGTAGACATTACATTGTAAACAGCAAACACATACATAAAAGGATAAAATCTTCTTTCCATATTAAAAAACTATTAACCATTTCAATAAAGAAGTCATTCATATGATTGACAAACAAGTGAAGTTCTGGGATATATCTTTAGTTTTACACCTTTGTCTTACTTGTTACATAAAAAAAATATATATCAACTAACATTCATGTTAAAACTAATAACTTCAAAGGGTGATTATGGATACAAAAGTCAGAAAAATTTAACGAAAACATTCTCTGAAAATCAATTGACTGTATGAAATCTATAATAAAACTATGATATGTAATATTATTACTTGTAAGTTATATTGTACACATCCTCATATCAGTATTATACTAAACATACACAGATAGCTTTCTTTGGAGAGTCCATTATTAAAATATTTAAAACCATATGACCAATTATATGAATATATAAAATATAAGAATACAATATATAAAATATGTGATAAAGTAAAACAAAAGTAGAGGCATAAAAATCAAGCCAGAAGGGAGACTTTCAACAATAACAACAGCAACAACGAAAATGATCAAAACCCGCTAAATTTCTATGGGTATTTCTATTTTCCTTAAGCCTCCCTCTAATCTCTTTAATAAAGAAGACCCAGTGGTGTACTCATTCACAATATTTGTCAGATGAAAGCATTTCAGTTACTTAGGAGAAACTATTTTTGGTCCTAAATTTGTTTTAGCATGTTGGGTCAAATTCTTATCATTGCAGGTTATTATGAATGACTGTAAAAGTATAGAAACAAATAAATGGAAAAATATTACCTTCTATCTCTAAAAGTAAAACATTTTTATTGTATTAACTAAATCTCTAAACATTTTTGTCTCAATTTCCTGTACTTCATTGTCTGCTCAGGAGCAGCGTTCCTGGAAAGTTGCTTTTCCTGGATTGCCCCTGTAAGGAAGAGCACACTTCACAGAGACAGTTGATTTCAAAGTCCTTCGAAAATGGGTTAAAACAGATTGTCTTCATTTTTGTTAATTTGGAGCAATCCTAGAAACTTTACATAAAGTTGTATTAAAATTAAAGTGCAAACTATATTTTTTCCCAATTATAAATGTGTATGCCGTTATTTTCTATTTTTTTTTTGAATCCTGAATTATCTTCTCAGCTATTCTCTTCAGCTGTGCCTACCTTGAGAACTGCATTATTGATTAAACTGAAATGCTCACCAGTTCTAGGGTATGTTATACATTTAAGTACATTTTAGTTTGCTTACGACATTTGTTTTTTTAGTTTAGAATACCTTTATACCCTTATCTCCGATCAAGGAATTTCTGTATGCCTTTAATACTCAGTGTTAAGTGTTAACTCTTGATCCTCCCAGGAAAAGTTAATACCTTTTTCTTCTCTGCTCCTAGAAGATATTTCTCATACATCTATTTTAAGCATTTTTTAAACTCAGTACTTCAGTTGCGTTCATATCTGCCAATGTAGCACTGAAGGCTCTTTGAGTTGAGGTCTGTGTCTTTGTCTCAACCACTGAGAGTAACAGAAGTGCTTTACATGGGTTCAGTGCTCACAAATAAGTGCCATTGCACATCAATGCACAGTGATGGATGCAGACAATCACTACCTTTAAAATAGCTTGGAATTTTACTTCATAGCCTGTAATTGTCAACTATAATAGTATAGACAAATAGCAACATGTGGGTTCGTTTTCCTTACAATGATAGCAAACAGTTAATACAGTTGCTAATAATAAGATATAAGAAATTATACCAATTTAGAAAAGTCCTAAGTTTTATGCAGAATTTTTTTAATTAATGATTTTAAGGTGAAGCTTTGAATAAGGGCTAGATATTAACAATCAAATGATAAAACCAAGGTAGAAAAGAGTTATGTTTTAGAAACATGTCAGGGAAAAACTAAACATGAATTAGATTTTTTTCATTTAACTGTATATTGTTAATGTTTATTTTTTATTTTAAAGGGAAAATATTTTTTCAAGTAAAATATCCCTTAGCTGGATATTTTATTTTAGGCTTCTCTTATCCCCAATAGAAACACCAATGGGCCTAAACATCTTTATTTCTCAAACTTATAATAAAATTAGTATAGCATTTATTGATAATTTTTATACCCACTTATTATAATTCTTACTGTAAAAGAAAAAGATTATCCTACAATAAACACAACAGAAACTGTGGCATATATACCCACTTGCACTTATTTTACTTTAATTCAGTTAATATATATTATTAGTAATCCTCAGTTACTTTATTTTATTTTTTAATTGAAATGGGGTCTTGATGTGTTGCCCAGGCTGGTCTTGAACTCCTGGGCTCAAGCAATCCTCCTACCTTGGTCTCCCAAAGTACTGGGATTATAGGCATGAGCCACTGTGCCTGGCTCTAAACTGCATAAATCATACAGTTTATCGACTTGGATCAAATTAATCTTCGCAGTATGATTGTTCTTCGTTCTTTCCTAACACTAGAAAACTTTCCTTGAGTTTAACTGGGCCACATTGCCCACAAACATGAGCTAAATAGTGCCTAAAACACTTGCTTATTATAATTCTTACTGTAATAGAAAAAGATTATCCTACAATAAACGCAACAGAAACTGTGGCTTTTTTCTTTCTTCCAGGTGACTACACATATTCCTCTAAGACATATACTTCATATTTGGCCATGTGACAAGAATAATTTTCAGCCACAATGATTAATTTCACTAACTTTATAAACATTATTGGCACATGATTCTTATTTGCCCCACTCTTATTTGCCTTTCCAAACAACAGATGAAATGTTACAATGCTATATACATGTTGTATGAATTGCATAAATGAGAAAATAAAAATTACAACTTTTCGAAATAATAAACAAAGGAAGTTCTGGGAATGATCTGGTTATCTTCTACTTTCCCTTCCTCCACTTCCCTACTCAACTCCTTGGAGGTTAGGCTGATCAACTGGCTACCCTTGGGGTGGGGTCATTCTGGTTTATATCTAAAGAACATTGAAAAACAGAACTGAGCCAGATCTCTAAGCCCAAGGGACATCTGGCTGCCTGAAGTCTTCCAGTTTATGGGTTGTCAAAAAAGTTTCTAAAGTGCAAGAATGTGTTCAAAGGACACACTTTTACAAGGCATGCATGCCTTTTGCATTAATGTTCTCTGATGTTTATTTGTCACTGCTTATATCTAAATCTTCAGAAGATGTCTTCTCTCTCTGCTTAATGTCATGACCTAAAAGAATAATTATCCATTTTGTTCAGCTTTCTAAATAATATTAAGAAATAGCAAGTGCCTCATATTTTGTCATCAAAATCATCCAAATTAGTGATTCCTTTCAATTATTTATATAAAATAATTTGTAGGCTGATGATGAGGAGGATTATCATTATTATTTGAGATGAAGTATCTCTCTGTCACCCAAGCTGGAGTACAGTGGTGTGATCTCAGCTCACTGCAACCTCTGCTTCCTGGGTTCAAGTAATTCTCTTGCCTCAGCCTCCCAAGGAGTTGGGACTACAGGCACACACCACCACATCTGGCTAATTTTTCTATTTTTAGTAGTGATGGAGTTTTACCATGTTGGCCAGGCTGGTCCTGAACTCCTGACCTCAGGTGATCTACACCCCTTGGCTTCCCAAAGTGCTGGGATTACAGGCATGAGCCACCACACCTGACCTGAAGATTATTATTTTAACCAGTAGTATCATCCTCCCTGTTCAGAATGCTACAATATACGCTTTAAGATTCACTTAAAAACGTATATTTTCAATGGATAGAATGTAAAATCCTATTAGTAAATGTAAACCTTATATTCTTCAAATTATATTAGCTCATATTGCCATTTATTACCTATGTAATTAGTTAATACATAGTATCTCTGTCTCAATACAAAAATAAGGGCAAAATAATCTACATTCTTGAAGACAATATAGCGGATAATTTGGAAAAATTTGAATGAGATACTTGATAGAATTTTAATTTTTCTCAGAAATAATGAGCTCTACAAAATTTCAGTATTTTATTAAAAATTTCATTTCTTGATTGCCATCCTAGCCACTCTTAGCATCTCTAGGCAGGGCACTGACCTGAAAGGGAAATAGATTCTTCTTTGAAACCAGTAGAATAATAAACATAGGCCTCAAAGACAGTGCAAATACAGGGTTGTGTCCACTATTTAAAATCAGATACATGTTTAACTCTTCCTGAAATTGTTGGACTTGGTACCTCCATGGATCTTTATTAGTTGCTACCATTTTGGAGTCAGAATTCTTAGTGCTTTGCCAACAATTGCATTGGTTCATATGGAACGCTCTTGGAGCACAGACCAGACCCCCTTCTAATAACCTTCTCCTCCCTACAAGGTCAAGGGGCTAGGGATATATAGGATGGGTGGAGCCTCCTACCCCAACCTTTCCCCTGCCACCCTTCACTTCTGTCACTCATGGGTCCCAATCCATTCCTCCCCTACTTTAAAAGGCTGCAGAGAATGATTTCCTCTCATGGACTAAAGGACAACATTACAGAGCTATCTTATCTTACACTCAGAGGAAACCAAAGCCATTTGAAGAAGTAAGAATGGCTTTGATTACTGAAGCTATTTCTTTCCCATAAATTGAACATGGCATAAGAGCATTCTTGAACTTGCTCAGAGAGTCTGCCCTCAGCCTTGCCCTTCTTGATTTTCTAGAAAGGATTACTGGCTTCTGCTACCTTAGGTCCTCCCCGAATTACCTTTTTTGAATCATCACAACTTGATGCTTATTTTCAAGGTTATATATAAATATAAATATTTTATTTTAGTTCTGCTCTCACTTACAATTAAGAAATTATATCTTCAGTTTCTTTTTCAGAATTAAGATTCTTTCTGAGAAATATTTGAAGTAAAATACATTTGTCTTACTGTATACAAGACCATGTGGCTAATTAACAAGCTCTCTTTTACCTGCAAAGGTGAGAAACATTTTAAAATAGAAAAATAAATAATTACTGAAAATTGCAATGGAAGATTTCAGCTTTTACCTCGATTTTTCACAGTTTGACTTTGGTTGCCTGTCCATCTGTATATCTATATATTTAAAGAAAAACTTTGGCTGGTGGTAAAAGATGTTTACTCAATAACACTGTACATGTTATATTTGCTCCTTTTTCAACAGTTCCTATTTATTTAGAACATGAAAATGTAATGAACAAAACTAGAATTAAGAGTAATTCATTTTAGAGAATCTGAAGCATGTTTGAAAAATAGCAGTAAATGAAGAAATTATTAAGAATTTATTCTGAAAAAGCCTTATAAGGAACTAATTGTACACATTTCTACA
Organism: Cacajao melanocephalus; assembly: GCA_963573385.1. Classification (NCBI taxonomy): domain Eukaryota; kingdom Metazoa; phylum Chordata; class Mammalia; order Primates; family Pitheciidae; genus Cacajao; species Cacajao melanocephalus. Next base: position 74,203 of record CAUYLG010065575.1, read on the forward strand.
AATTCCCCCAATATGCATAAACATCCACATAATGAAATAGGAATTAGTACCCTGGGCTCTTTTTCCTCATTTAATTAACATGCTTATTTTAGGAGGAAAAAAAAATAAAAAAAACTACTGGTGAAAGATGTGGCTTTTGAATGGAAAAGAGGGAGAAAAAAACCCATAGTGTCACAGATGGCTGTCAGAATAAAATGAAGCAGGGGTCTGCTGAGAGAATCAAGCATCAGTGTGAAATCCGAACAGAAAGGCACAGAGCAGAAGGCAACATTTCAAAAGGCATTTGGCACCAAGTGGCATTGTGAGGGTTAATTTATTGCCAGGAGCTGCTGGGCCTTTCATTCTCCGAAGACACACAATAGACAGATCCCCGAAGTGCCCATCATAATCACAGATGCTGGGGGATTAATGCTAAGATGAAAGCTTCATGAATATTAAAAATATCAAAACTGATAACGATGTAGCAGAGTTTGAAATAACATTCAATCTCAAAATCTAAGAGTATGGCACGCAGGCATAGTAAGACACTGTCTTTTAAAAACTGATTAAAACCTACTCAGTTTGTAACAGAAAGAAGCTTATGCATATTAGGACCTGAACTGGCTGCCAAACTTTACAAATTGCACAGACTAATTACCATAATTAAGCCTTGGATTGAAGAAGAAAATTCCATTTATCTCAGGCTGACTCAGTGGAACTTCAACAAAGAAAGCACTGACATCAGATGGGCTTTTCCCTCAAATGATGTTTCAAAGCCCACTAAAAGTAAACAAACAAACAAAAGAGGTCCCATCCTCTTAGAAACAGGAATAGTAACCAGTTTAAAATGGAGCTGAAGGAAAGAATTGTTCAATGCTATAGATACAAGTTTAGATCAATTTAGCCTACTGCACATGAGAAGCTCCATTTAAAATAAAAGGAATTCCTAAATTTAAGAAGTCTGAATTATAAATATTTATCTAAGAGAATTGATAAAAATTGAGTGGATTTCAATTTACTTCATTGACTTAATTAATAGTTCTGTGATTTAACTATGATTTAGAGTTTAGTTGGCTTAGTTTCTGGTAAGGATGAAGTTAGAATAACTTGCTAAATATCTTAACTGCCGTCTATTGCAGACATCAGTAGTAACAGAAGTAAACCAAGTTAGACCACATTTTGTTTATTTTTAGATTTTCTTAAAACATTTGTAAAAAGCCATGTCAGTGAATATCATAGTTATTTCCATGTGTTGCCTAGCCTAAATTCAGTTAGTAAGTTTATTAGTGAATCAGTGAACTTTGGGAAAAATTGTAATTATGAAAGTTTAGTAATAAAGTTGCTACAATAATGAATACTTCTGAAGCTTGTTTCTGACACTGAATACTCAGAATAAAGGATTTAAAACAATTACATCTGATTATGAGAAACAGTAAGAGTAAACTAATTTTTAATTGGTGTTGAACATTTGGTTTGTATTTTGAAATGAATTGATCTTGAATTAAAGCATTTGCACTTTTAGTTTACAATAGTTGCTTGCAGAGATTGTAAAACTGGCCATATGTTGATTTTATTGGTCAACATGTGAAAATGTTGTTTTTGGTGTGCTTTCTCTTATATTTTAATAATTTTAAAAAAATCCTGATAACCACAGTTTTAACTTGCTTCCTTTATTTTATCCAATAGTTTCTTCTAATTTCAATTTATCCGCTGCCCTGAGTCTTGCCTTTTAGTAACCTGTTCTTCAGAGTTATTTAAGTTACAAATATGATCACACTGTTTACCTTCCCTTCCTCAGTGATTAGTCTTTAGGATGAAACCCAAATTCCTTAGCACAGCATGAAAGGTGGTTGTATCTGGCCATAGTCTACTTCTTAGTCTTCATTTCTTGTTAACTCTTTCTCTTTTATTAATTTATTTCCGAATGTCGGTTTTTGAAGACCTATATTTCAATCACTGGGTATAAATACTAACAAAACAAATATGACTCCCTGCCTCAATGAAGATTATAGTTAGGTGAAGAGAAGTACGTTTTTAAAAATCTGTCTCTTTCTCCTTTCTCCCCTCAACCACCCCACATATGTGCATAGACCTATGTACTTTTCCAACTTTCCAATTGCAAATTGAGGTGATACAGCACAGTGGCTAGGACATAAATTCTGAAGCCTTGTTCAAATCTTAGCTCCACCGCTTAATGATGTTGAACTTGGGCAAGTTACCCCACTAAACCTGCCTTCTACCATTTCTCAACGGTTGTTGTAAGGAATAAATAAGCAAATAAAATTTAACTACCTGAAATCGTCTGGCACATAGCAGTAACAGCCATTATTATTATTAGTGTAGTCAATGCTAAAAAAGAAAAAAGTCAGCGTTATGATGGGTCATGACTGGGTGAGGGGCCCTAACTGGATCTGAGGAGTCAACAAGGGCTTCTCCTGGAAGTAACTATGCAGTTGATTTCTGAGGGTTGCTCAGTTGGAGGGTGTGGAGGTGGGTGAGGCTCAGTGTTTTGCATTCAGAACACATCTTCCTGAGAACATCTTGAAGAGGCCAGCATCCAGGGGTATCTTACGGTCTGAAAGAAGGCTGGTGAGATTGCAGCACAAAAGGAAGTGCGTTAAATGAGACAGCCACTCTAATTTATATTTGTGAAAATGCTGTTATTTTCTCTTATTTCTCAATTTCCTAGACTTCTCTCTCCCCAAGCTCTCTGTCTCTCATACTCTTCTCCATCGCTACTTGTTCTCCAGAATATAAATATGTTTAGCATCTCCTTCAGGGAACCTCCCCACGGACCCCAATGTCCTCACATCCTTTCTTCTCTCTGTTGTAGACTGGGCACTTTCACTCTGTGTGAACTCACATCAGAGCATTAAGTTCTCTGCATTTTCCTCCTGGGCTACTAGATGGTGAACTACCTAATCACAGAGCTTTTGCATTATTTATCTTTGAATTGACATTGGCCTTGCATCCAACATTGACACTGGCCTGGCATATAACTTGTACTAAGGTATACAGTTTTGCCAACTCAGTGAATTAAAATATGGATCTCAGCGCATACCCTAAACTTTGAGACTGTACAGTCTACATATCATATTGAACTTAGATGCTCACAAATGCAAGGTGGGAGGCATTGAAATGTACTTATCTTGTGAAATTGAGAGTTTCTCTGGTGTGTAGTCTTGGCTCTCATTATAAACTCTTACACTAACTCTTTTATTTTTAAATGAAAGACACAGTTGTCATTTCTATTGTAAATTATTTTTAGTGAGGAATATGATAAATGTAACATTTTACCTTAATGTAAGAAATTTTCATCAGATTCATATTTCATCTCTATAATCACTCAGCCTACCCAGACAAACATAAATTTAAATAAAGATTTAAGAGACATAGGGAGACCCTATCTCTACAAAATAATTTTAAAAATTAGCCGGGCATAGTGTGGTGCCTGTAGTCCTAGCTGCTTGGGAGGCTGAGATGGAAGGATTGTCTGTGCCTGGAAAGTTGAGGCTGCAGTGAGATGTTGCCATGCCAGTGCATTCCAACCTGGGAGACAGAGCAAGATCTTGTTCCAAAAAAAAAAAAAAGAAATTAAGAAAATTTATTTTGTGCACTAATATATATATAAGTTTTATTCAATTATATAGGTATTTATAATATAGTATTGGAAATCAAGGTCAGTTGTATAATTTCTTCCCGTATGCTAGCATATATTAATTTTTTTGTTTGTATTTATCTTTGCTTTTCTCTTCTTCCATGTAGACTTAAAATTGTTAAGTCGCAGTTGATATTCACTACTAACATACAATGCAACAATATATTTGCTAACCTAGAATTGTAGATAAATTACTCTTTAGCATCTACAGCTCCATCCTTCCTCCACTTTTTTCCCCATATTTTTCTCTGTTTAGTGTCAAATGTCTTTTGAGTGGACACTGATTCCACAGCTGACTGCCACTGACTGACTGCCAAGCTCTCGAAACTAAAAATGCCTTTTGCCCTCTTAGCATCTGTTTTGTGAGCCTAAGTACAGAGAACCGTGTCAAGAAACCACCTTTTCAGTTATTTCAGCCTATAAATACAAATGAAGCATCTACACTGCCCTAAATAGGGATTCAGGGTTCAGAGAAAAATGTTAGGCCATGACACATACTAAAATAGGTTTGCCTTCATTAGCACTGCAGCACAGGGGGGTGTGTGTGTGTGTGTGTGTGTGCACACTGGAGAGGGGATGGGTAGGAGATGAGGCTGAAAATGTAAGTTTAGGGAGTAAAGGGGCTAAATACTAGAGGACATATGAGCAGGAGCAGACTTTCTCAAAAGGGTTAAGTGAGAAATGTAAGTCCTAAAACAGGAAAAGTTTCAAGTGACTATTTTCCCACTTCTCCCAAGAATGGCACATAACTTGTACCAGTGAAGATACATAGAGACAAATTAATTTCTTACACACAATGGCTTTTTAATTTTAATCCACTAAGGCACATTTTATGATTTTCATTTCCTTCTCAGAAATAAGGTTCCACAAATTTTATAAGATTTGAGTCATCAAATGAAAATGGGGTGAAATAGAGTGTTTTTTACTTAGGTCCAGTTCTCTCTCTGAACTACCTGAAAGAGGGAACTCTGGAAGTAGATGGATGATTGTGAAGAAAGAGAAGCTACAAGTTGAGGGCAAGTTTATCAGCAGAGACCAAGACTGTTAGAAGTAACTCAGTGGATTTAAGAAACTCTCCAGGTTTGGAACAGCCTCTTGAGGAATGGGAAATGTAGCTGGCTGGACACATGTAGTTAAATTAATAAATTCTGGTAAAAGCCTACATGGGTAAGGAAACAAGAAATAGATCTGTCTCCTTGCTAAGAAACATTCTCCAGGTTTATTGGGAAGCAGTGGAAGAGAAAAATAGAAGAGCCGAATTAATGTGTGGTCTGGGGATAATTGGGTTACAAAGATATAATGAGAAGGGACCTGCTTAAGGTAATGCAGTTGGTTAGTGGCAAAGCCTGGACTGGGTCCAATATCACCCCCAGGGTTTTCCAGGAACTGAAAGGAGACACATAGCTAAACTGATAATGGGAATTCCCTGTAGCCATTAGATGATTTCTGTATTAGAGATTTAACATTAGTAAATTATCTGAATTTTTGTTGTCTATGAAGGAAAACAGCAACATAACCCTGAAAGTAACGATTTAAGAAGAACAAGGGAAGTTGTCAATAAATACATGCATTTTTGGTATTTCAGTTAATGCAAACTTGTTATTCAATTATTATTATTAATATGGCAGTTAATGCTTCACTATGCTTCAAGTTAAATAAAATGTTTTGTTTAAATCCTGTAATTTTTTTGTTTCCTCCAGAATTTGGCTCTTTTAATATTTGCTGGTCTTATTCAATCACCAGTGATGTCAAGCGGAAAAAAATAAAAGTATTGGCATGATGCAGTGAACAGAGTAAACATACGACTTTTAAATGCCCCAAATGAGAAAGCTTAGGCTGCACATTATTGAAAGGATATTCTACAGCTTGTCAATGCTCTTCTATTTGCTCACATTAGTTCCCTCAATTGGGCCTCTTTTTTAAAAGACAGTAATCCTATCAACAGAAACTTGAAATGTAGGTCTTTCTGGACTTTGGAAAGAGAGCTCTGTTCTCATTTAAGACTATGTATAGATTTCCAGTACGGCAGACAGCAACATGCTGTCAAGTGAACTGTTACAATAAATTCCGAGAATTTTATAGGGAATCATCACACAACCTACAGCTGCTTGTGCGTTAGAGAAGCAAGAAAGCACTACTCAATGACAGAAATTCCATCTGGGTGAAAAGGCTCCTATTTCTCTTGGTCAGTGTGGACAGTGGAGTTGGGTCAGGGCCAAGACTTATGGTAGGTGAGTCAGCTTGGATTTTTCCTTCAAAATGACCAAGATTGGGGAAGAGCTGTATTAATGGGAAAATGATTTTGTGCTCAAGCTATTGTTTTAAGGAAAGGAAACTCTCTGATCTTGTAAAGTTTCCAGACAGTCAGAACTCTGGAAAGGATCTCTGAAAAGTGGGAAAAATTGCTGGAGCCCTTCGATTCTGCATATTCCTTTCAAGAGTTTCCTTCTACAATATCTTTCAATGTATAGTCTTTGAGTTCTAAGAGCCAGATTGATTATCAACACAACCTGCAGCATCTCTCAACTTACCTAGAACAAAAGTCAGGGTCCCTTTTCCTTCTTTCCTTGAGTAGTGGAGAGAGCACAGTTTTGAGAATCAGCCAGACTCCTCCATGTTCACATTCTGGCTGTGGACGTTTATGCAAGCTACACAACTTAAAAAAGCTCAGTTTTTTTCTCTATAGAATGTGGTTGATGACTTCTATGTCATAGTGTTAATCTGAGAATCACAGTGTCTACTAGAGGAAGCACACATAAAACAATAGGACTAATTGGACAATTCATTTTGAACAAGGAACTGCTAGCCCAATCTAGATAACTCTCTGAGAAGGGAAAAATCTGTTGGGGCTCAACTCTTTCTCTGGTCTCTACCTCTCCAGGTATCTTTGGATTTTATGCTGTGGTAATAATTTATTTTGGCTAGAACATTTCCTTTTACAAGGAGATGGTTATAGAGCTAAGGGTTCATTCTAATGGAATTTCAGGTAGTCAGTAGAAAGACTTAGGACAAAAAGTTTCATTTTTACTCTTTTATTTACAAGTGCTTCCCTATAGTATAAATACGTAGAGATAGTATTTATGTTGTTTGGTGACTCTTACCATCTTTAATCATTAAGGTCAATTCCTAATCATACATTTTATTCATCCTATTCTGATTTCCTATTATGTTTTCATCTTAGATAATAACTGAGCTACACAGTTGAGATTAGAAATAGTCACATTTCTAATCTGTCTCAAGGGTACTTGTTTAAATCCTGTTAGCTCAGTGGCGACGGGAAGTCAATAAAGACCCATTCAACTTGATTGTAAAATTTGAAATTAATTTGTTGTTGTCATTCAGTATCTAGTTCCATTTAAAACCATCTGGACTTTTTGGTTGGTCATCTTGGAGAAGCCACGTGTTACATGCTTTATCTTGTGATGTGAGCACAGTTTGCTTTCCTTTTCTTACATACAACCTATTAAAATGAATTTCAGATTGTAGAATTCATAATAAAACTCTGTTTATATCTCTGTCTGTGTGTGTATTTATATGTAGTGTGTAAATTGTATGTCACCAGATCTGCTAAATACTTTTCAACTGACTTCCAAGTTTCATTAAAGATTACTTAGAATAAAGAATATATTCAACATAGAGTCTTGAAACATTTAAGTACCCCAAGCCCTTTATTTTAATGATGAGGAATCCAACAGCCAAAGACATTGAGTGACCAGTGTTCAAAGTGACCTGTATTCAAAGTGACCCCATTACTTAGTGACAGTTTTGTGTATTATTCTGTAGCCTAAGCTCTATATTCTATCTACATGTAAATCTTGGCTAAAGAATGATACCCAAGATAACTTTATTTGCTTTTCTACATGTATGAGCATATGTGATTTTCATTACAAATATATGTTCAACTGTCCTTCTTTACTGAATGAATCTGGTTTTTCCTCTCTGATTTAGGTATATCTATACACACACACACACACATCCATACACACATACATGTATATAAACACATATGTGTTTTATATCTACACATATATATCTACATACATCTCTATATACATGTACATATAAATGTCTACACACACACATGCACGCACACACAAACCTATGCGCACACACACACATACACATATGGCTAAGCCTCTTCTCCATATCCTTCTCCAATATGTCCATATTCTCTATTGCACAGTTGTACCATTTAGGTGACAAGTTTCTCAATCTAGGCCCTGACACTTGCATCTTTATGCCCAATTTGGTAATCTGTGGGATCATTCACCACGTATTCTGCTGGCTGCCTTTGAACACGTTATAGGATTGTACTATTTCACCCTTCTTGTAAGTTGGGTATGACCATGTGGCTCACTTTCAGGGAAATGTGAGCAAAAGATTAAAGGGCTAGTCCATGATTTACCATTCTCCTTCCTACTGTTACAATAGTCATGGACACATTTTGAGATGAGGTCTTTCTTTTTCTGGGTTTCTGGATAGCAACAATGGGCAGATCCCCCTTTCTAATTCCAAGTGGGACAAGTGGAAAATAAACTACCCTGGGTAGTTTCTTATTATAGTAAATGTTGAGATTTCCTCTGACTGACTGCCCAAATATGAGACTGGAAGTGTAAGTTAACTATGATTTATCTGGGAAAGCTTTACTGCAGAAATTCATTATGACCTAGGTTCTGACATATGTGTAAAATGGTGAAAACAGAAAGCATAAAAACTTCCAATGTGAGTAGGAAGACGGAGAATTCACCTCAGTATTCTGCTAGTTTGAGAAGAATGCTATCTTCAGATTAGAAGAGTTCCAAAGTATGCAGTTATCTATTTTAACTTCTATTAAACACCAATTATCGTAAGAAAGTATGTCATGTTGTATTCCAGAGAGGTCAGAAGAAGAGGTAATATATGGAAAAACTTTCTGAGCATTAGATCTGTCCCCAAATGGAACTGGCACTCCTGTAAAAGGCCAGATGACCATCTGGAAGAGATACCAAATAAGAGTTTCTAGATTGTCTCTAAATTTCCTCCACATGCCAAGATCCTGCCATCATCTCTCTCTACCATAATGATTCTAGATTTTCTCTGGAGCTGCATGGATCACAATCATATGTGCATTTCTTAAATACTACTTGATAGAGAGAATTACCCTCTAAAGCATGATCATTTCTAATGGATTTTTTTCTCAATCAATTACTGTACAAATTTAAATGTGGTACTGAGAATAAATTTTGTCCAACGCTGAATAATTCAATCACTTGAGGGGGAATCATTAAAATGCAAAATGTTGACAGAACTCTTTTGAACAAAAGTTCCAAAAGCAATCCAGAAAACAGATGGCCCCAGAATTAGCTCACTCTGCCAGAATTTCTGGGACACATTTTAATCTGGCTAGTATATAATCTGATCTATAAAACAAAAATCTGGTTTCAGGACCAGCTATAGTCAATTCAATACAATTAATTAAAATTTATTCTGGCATATTAACAGAAATAAACCTGCATTTATTTTAAGCTATCCTAATACACTATATTCAACTCTATTTAGTTTATGTGATTGAAGTGAGCAGGTAAAAAAGAAAACTGCCTGAGGAGGCAGGAAACCTAGTTTGTAGTTGCAGTTTTGCTCCTAAGTCCCTGTGTGATCCACGCTGAGCCAAAAGATCTATTCAAATATCAACATTCTATGAGTGTGCTATTTCTCTGATAAAAACAAAATTTTATCTTCCTATTTTTATACTGAGTGCAGAATGCTTACAGATTGCAGTAGAACTCAGCCAGTCCTAAATTCCTGCTGCTCTGTAACAGGTGTGAATGAAGAGTGACAAAATATGTACACAAACAAGTGTTAGGAAATTGTGTTTAACCTTGAAGAGAGACTTTTACTGTTTTTTAAAACTATATTTGTAATATTTTTACATGCAAATATCTTTAAGAATATGTGTGAGTTCTTAATGTAGAGAAGAAAGGCTGTTGCTTCTTTGATTTACTGCATGAACACAAAAACTAGCAGTAGTTACATTAAATATTTTTGGGGTCACAGGATACTTTTTTCTTTTTTGTTACTATAATAGTAATATATAATCAAAACAGAAAAAACAAGAGAATACAGAAAACAATAGCAGTTTGTTAACGGCTTTGTATATATTAACCCGGAACTTTTAAGTTATATACATATACTGTGCTCGTTTGATCACTATATATTTTGCATACACATTGGCAGGCGTGCGTGCACACAAACGTCATCTTTCTGTTTGTTTGCATAAAGGGAGTTGTTTCTTTCACTCATTGTTTAAAACTTGGATTTTTTTTTTAAATATTAAGATGCCCTTTCATTGAACCAATACATTTCATGGAAGCCGAGCATGCTTTTTGGCCAATGTGTTCGAGTACTATCCTCTATGAGAGCAGAGATCTTGTCTGTCTTGTTCTCTAGTATATTCCTCAAACCAAGCAACGCCCATAGTGGTTTACTCACTGTCTGAATGCTTTTGTGTCCTCTCAAAATTCATATTATGTAACCTAATATTCAAGGTAATGGTATTAGGAGGTGAAGCCTTCGGGGTATGATTAGGTCATGAGGGCAGATCTCTCATGAATGAGATTAGTGCCTTTATAAAAGAGGCCCAAGGGAGATTGTTTGCCCCTTCTGTCATGTGAGAAGACACCTTCTGCGAACCAGAAAGTGTGACACCGTATATCTGCTGGCATTGTGATCTTGGATTTCCCAGCCTCAAGAACTAAACACATACATTTCTGTTTTTATAAGCTGCCCAGTTTATAGTACTTGTTATAGCAGCTAGAATACACTAAGTCATTTGCTAAACATTTACTGATTAGATATATGAAATTGAAAAAATGCATTTATGGACACCTATCTATTAATATTAGGAATACAGTTGTACAGAGGCGGTTTAAGGCCACTTAACAGATAGCTTGAGTAATTTTAAAAATATTGATAAAATATGAATTTATTAAATACATAAAATAATTAAGCATAGATAACCACCTGCACACCAATTCTGGATGATAAATTTCTTTGAGCCAAAAAAAATGTAAATATAAAAAAAAGGAGTGAGTATAAGCAGAACAAAGAGAATGAGAAAGTTAGACTAAGTCCATGTTATGTTTGTTTCTGCTCCTGCTCCTACAAAAATGTGAGGTTGTGTATCTGTGTGTACATCTGTGTATTTTTGTATAGCTATAAAACCCTAGTATTAACAGAGAAGATCTGAGTCTTTGATTTAAGGACTATTTATCCATATTCCCAAAAAAGCAAATATATTAGGCCAATACATCTGTACTTTTGGTATAAAAGTATTATAACATGAAATGTATTCAAAATGAAGTGGCACTCTGATGCATTAAGCAGTTCACCATATTGCTTCAGGAGAACAATAAGAAAAGTAATACAGTACACTTGTAACCTATTTTAACTTGAAATCTGAGTTTTAAGCTCAATTTGAGATCTTAGTTTAAGATGAAACAATTTAAAGAAAAAAAATATGTGATTACTTATTTCAAAAGTGCAAATACATGAGATGTAATTTATAAATTAAACAGTAATGGTAGAATGTTAAGAGAATACGCTAAAGTATTTACAGTAGCTCTTTCTAATTTAATGATACTGAAACCAAAATTAGAACCATGAGTTTCTCTATACATCCCAAGTTTACCAATGAGTTGTGTTACAGAATTTAATATATTCATTATTTTACCTGATGTATTTTCTGTAAAGAAATGCTTTAAACAATGGTTCTACTTTTAAAGCATGTGTAACATTTCTGTTGTATCCTATAACAGCACTAATAATTATATAGTAAAGTTTAACTACAATTTACCCTGCCTTATATATTGTTCAGAAATGCATTCTGATTTCACATAAAATTCTAGAAATGCCTCTCTTCAGGCTACAGAAGTGAGGATCCCTTTATGGAATGCTGCCCAGGAGAACTTTCTGTGTTGGTAAAAATATACTATAAACCCATGTGTGCTTGGCTAGTGAGTACTTGGGATGTGGCTAGTATAGAGAAGAACTGAATTATTCATTTAATATAACTTTAATTTTGAATAACTACATGTGAATGGTGGCTACCTTATTGGACAGTACACAGGTACTTCATACTTCTAAGACTTTGTCACAAATTTAGTATTGGAGTGTAGGTTAGAGAGGAGATTACTCTTATTAGTTCCTGTTGATGATGGGGTTGTGTAATTTGATTTTAGGTATCTTACAAACTCAGTGTGTACAAATAAATCAGTGGTGTTGTACTGTTTTCCCTTTCTGTTTTACATTTTTCTCTTTCCTCCCTGTAGACCTTCTCTGTCTTTAAGATCTGACTTGAATGTTTTCTCTGTAAGGTCCCTCTTGACTCAATTACTATATTATATGCGTACATAGAAATTAAAACTTATCAAATAAATGTCTCACATCTCTTTTTATAAAAATGTTTGTTTCACAAACTTTATCTTATGCACATTATGTTCTTCATTATTATTATTGTTTCTAGTGAAACTATAATTAATGACTATGTGAAGGAATGAATGAAAAAAAAATCAAACTTAGATTTTCCCTTTAAGGTGTTTATAGCAGGGATACATACAAATATATTTTCCAAATCTCTCTGTGATCCATCCATTGAGATATTTTTAGGACAGACACATTAGGTCATACAGCGAGCTATACTACCTAAAACTATAAAGAAAAAATGAGGAAACTCATATATGCTGACAATAATTTTGAAATATGTAGAAAATATTAATTAAATATTGGTTAATTCTTGTGGTTTTTGAGTGTGAAGGACAAGTTATCTTATTTTACTTATCTTTACTGAAGATTTATTGCTCTTTTCCTAAAAGTTGTTTGCCGCAAGATGGTCAAATAGGAACAGCTCTGGAATGCAGTTCCCAGCCAGAACAATGCAGAGGGTGAGTGATCACCACATTTTCAAATGAGTTATTACTGCCCACAGACCAGAAGATTCCAGTGCTGAAAGGTGCCATGAGTTTCCAGCATGGATATTTCATCTGGCACAGTGGGTGTCCACACAAAAACTTACACAAATCTGGATGGCCCTTTTAACTGGGGTCTGGAATGCCTGGGAGACAGAGCTGCCCATTCAACTAAAAAAATGGGTGCTGAAACAGGGAGTCAGGTGATCTGGCTTGGCAAATCCCACCCCCACAAAGAGCTGCAATCTGAAATGTTCTGGATTGAGAATTTTACAGCAAGCACACCTGGACCCAGGATGGTTCAGCTTTGTGGGGGAAAGGATGTCCGCCATTACCTAGGCAATCCACCACTACTGAGGCAGTCTGCCATTACCGAGGCAGTCTGCCATAACAAGGAAGTTCTAACTACACCTCTATAAACAAAACTGCAAGGAAGTTCACATAGCAGCTGGGCAGAGCCCATGGCAGCTCAGCAATGCCTCTGCTAGCAGACCATGACGAGGCTACCTCCTCACTGGGCAGGGCATCTCTGAAAAAAGGCAGCAGCACATCAGGAACTTATAAATAAAGCCCCACCTTCCCAGAACAGAGCACCTGGGAAAAAAGGCAGTTATGAGTTCCACTGCAGCAGACTTAAACGTACCTGCCCAGCAGCTCTGAACAGAATAACAGAGCTCACAGCTCAGCACTTGAGCTCCTATAAGGGTCAGACTGTCTCCTTAAGTGGCTCCCTGACCCCCGTATATCCAAAGAGACACCTCATAAAGGAAAGTTCAGGCTGACATCTGGCAGGTAACCTTCTGGGACAAAGATAACAGAAGAAGAAACTGGCAGAAACCCTTACTGTTCTGCAGTTGCCCCAGATAATCCCCAGGCAAGCAGGGTCTGGAGTGGACCTCCAGGAGGCCTATAGCAAGGGGCCTGACTGTTAGGAGGTAAACTAAAAAACAGAAATAACTTCATCATTAACATCCACTCAGACCCCACTCAAAAGTCACCAACTACAAAGACCACAGGTAGATAAATCCACAATGATGGGAAGAAACCAGTGCAAAAAGGATGAAAACACCCAAAACCAGAAGGCCTCTCCTCCTCCAAGGGATCACAGCTCCTCACCAGCAAGGGAACAAAGCTGGATCAAGAATGAGTCTGATATATTGGCTTCAGAAAGTGGGTAATAAACTTCTCTGACCTAAAAGAACATGTTCTAACACAATGCAAAGAAACTAAGAACCTTGAAAAAAGGTTTGACAAAATGCTAATGAGAATAAACAGCTTAGAGAAGAATATAAATGACCTGATGGAGCTAAACAAACACAACACAAGAACTTTGTGAAACATACACAAGTTTCAATAGCTGAATTGACGAAGCAGAAGAAAGGATATCAGAGATTGAAGATCAACTCAATGAAATAAAACAAGAAGGCAAGATTAAAGAAAAATGAGTGAAAAGAAATGAACAAAGCCTCCAAGAAATATGGGATTATGTGAAAATACCTAATCTATGTTTGGTAGGTGTACCTGAATGTGACGGAGAGAATGAATCTAAGTTGGAAAACACTCTTCAGGAGATTATCCAGGAGAACTTCTCCAACCTAGCAAAGCAGGCCAATATTCAAGTCCATGAAATACAGAGAACACCACGAAGATATTCCTCAAGAAGAGCAGCCCCAAGGCACAAAATCACCAGGGTTGAAATGAAGGAAAAAAGATTCACCAGGGTTGAAATGAAGGAAAAAAATGCTAAAGGCAGCCAGAGAGAAAGGTGGCGTTACCCATAAAGGGAAGCCCATCAGACTCACTGCAGATCTCTTGGCAGAAACCCTGCAAGCCAGAGGAGAGTGGGGGTCAATATTTAACATCCTTAAATAAAAGAATTTTCAACCTAGAATTTTATATCCACCCAAACTGAGCTTCATAAGTGAAGGAGAAATAAAATCCTTTATGAAAAAGCAATTGCTAAGAGATTTCGTCATCACCAGGGCTGCCTTACAAGAGCTCCTGAAAGAAGCACTAAACTTAGAAAGGAACCACCAGTACTAGCCACTCCAAAAACATACCAAATGGTAAAGAGCATTGACACAATGAAGAAACTCATTGGCTAATGGGCAAAACAACCAGCTAGCATCAAAATGGCAGGGTCAAATTCACACATAACAATATTAACCTAAAATGTAAATGGGCTAAATGCCCCAATCAAAAGACACAGACTGGCAAATTGGATAAAAAGTCAAAACCCATGGGTGTGCTGTATCCAGGAAACCCATCTCATGTGCAAGGACAGACATAGGCTCAAAATAAAGGGATGGAGGAAGTTTTACCAAACAAATGGAGAGAAAAAAAAAAAAAAGCAGGAGTTGTAATCCTAGTCTCTGATAAAACAGTTGCAATCCTAGTCTCTGTTAAACCAACAAAGATTAAAAGAGACAAAGAAGGGCATTACATAATGGTGAAGGGATCAATGCAACAAGAAGAGCTAACGATCCTAAATATACATGCACCCAATACAGGAGCACCCAGATACATAAAGCAAGTTCTTAACAACCTCTTTGTAGGAACTTGCTTTATGTATCTGGGTGCATAAATGATAGTGGGAGACTTTAACACTCCACTGACAATATTAGACAGATCAAAAAGACAGAAAATTAGCAAGGATATCCAGGACCTGGAGTCATATCTGGACCAAGCAAACCTAATAGACATCTACAGAACTCTCCACCCCTAATCCACAGAATATACATTCTTCTCAGCACCAGATCACACCTACTCTAAAACTGACCACATAATTGGAAGTAAATCACTCTTCAGCAAATGCAAAAGAATGGAAATCATAATAAACAGTCTCTCACACCACAGTGCAATCAAATTAGAACTCAGGATTAAGAAACTAACTCAGAACCGTACAACTTCATGGAAACTGAACAACTGGCTCTTGAATGTTGACTGGATAAACAATGAAATGAAGGTAGAAATAAAGATGTTCTTTGAAACAAGCAAGAATGAAGACACGATGTACAGAATCTCTGGGACACATTTAAAGCAGTGTCTAGAGGAAAATTTACAGCAATAAATGTGCACATGAGAAGCAAGGAAAGATCTAAAATTGACAATCTATCATCAAAATTGAAAGAGCTAGAGGAGCAAAATAAAAAAAATTCAAAAGCTCACAGAAGACAAGAAATAACTAAGATCAGAGCAGAACTGAAGGAGATAAAATCCCTTCAAAATATCAATAAATCTGGGATCTTTGTTTTTGAAAAGATCAAAAAATAGACTGCTAGCCAGATTAACAAAAAAGAAAAGAGAGAAGGATCAAATAGATTCAATAAAAAAACATAAAGGGGATATCACCACAGATTCCACAGAAATACAAACTACCATCAGAGATAACTACAAACAACCCTATGCACATAAACCAGTAAATCTGGAAGAAATGGATAAATTTCTGGACACTTGCACCCTCCCAAGCCTAAACCAGGAAGAAGTGGAAACCCTGAATAGACCAATAACAAGGGCTGAAGTTGAGGCAGCAATTAATAGCCTACCAACCAATAAAAGCTCAGATCCAGATGGGTTCACAGCCTAATTCTACCAGACATACAAAGAGGAGCTGGTACCACTCCTTCTGGAAACTATTCCAAAAAATATAAAAAGAGGGAATCCTTCCCAAATCATTTTATGAGACCAACATCATCCTGATACCACAACCTGGCAGAGACTCAACAAAAAAAAGAAAACTTCAGGCCAATATCCATGATGAACATAGATGCAAAAATCTTCAATAAAATACTGGCAAACTGATTGCAACAGCACGTCATAAAGCTTATCCATCACGATCAAGTAGGCTTCATCATGGGGATGCAAGGCTGGTTCAACATACCCAAGTGTATAAATGTAATCCACCACATAAACAGAAACAAAGACAAAACCCACAAGACTGTCTTGATAGATGCAGAGAAGGCCTTTGATAAAATTCAACAGCCCTTTACACTAAAAACTCTCAATAAACTAGATATCGACAGAACGTTTCTCAAAATAATAAAAGCTATTTACAACAAACTCACAGGCAATATCTTACTGAATGGGCAAAAAGTGGAAGGACTCCCTTTGAAATCTGGCACTAGACAAGGATGCCCTCTCTCACCACTCCTATTCAATATAGTTTTGGCAGTTCTAGCCAGAGCAATCAGTCAAGAGAAAGAAATAAAGGGTATTCAATTAGGAAAGCAGGAAGTCAAATTGTCTCTATCTGCAGACGACATCATTGTATATTTAGGAGATCCCATCATTTCATCCCAAAATCTTCTTAAACTGTTAAGCAAGTTTAGCAAAGTCTCAGCATACAAAACCAATGTGCAGAAATCACAAGCATTCCTATACCCCAATGACAGACTTAAAGAGAGCCAAATCAAGAACGAACTGCCATTCACACTTGATCTTAGCCAAAAGGCCGAGAAGCGATCGAACTGCCATTCACAATTGCTACAAAGAGAATAAAACACCTAGGAATGCAACTAACAAAAAATGTAAAGGACCTCTTCAAGGAGAACTACAAACCACTGCTCAAGGAAATAAGAGAGGACACAAACAGATGGAAAAACATTCCATGTTCGTGGTTAGGAAGAATCAATATTGGGAAAATGGCCATACTGCCCAAAGTAACTTATAGATTCA
>CAUYLG010065579.1:0-10313 GCA_963573385.1 Cacajao melanocephalus
CTTTTTTAAAAAAAATTTTTTTTCTTTTTTAAATTAATATTTAAAAAAAAAAAAAAAAAAAAAAAAAAAAAAAAAAAAAAAAAAAAAAAAAAATCACGTAGGTACAGGGAACACCGTAATAACTATTAATCTCAAGGAGTCAAATCAGTGTGTTTCCTAATGTGTCTGCTGTATCCACATGAAGCAAATTTTGCCATTAGAGAAAGTGATTCATGGGGGAAAAAAATCCAAAGGCCTCAAATCACCAAAAGAAGCCATTCCTCAGATTTGCCTCGGCTTAAGCTTCCCTGTCTCTCCTTGTGTGTTGCTTTCAATTCAGTTACATAAAAGACTTTTTTGTTTATGCACCAGAAACACTAATTCATCTGCAAAGCTCACATTTCCAGGAATATTCCAATTCTGCCAGCACCTAGAAGCCAACATTTTGCCTATTCCTATAACCAGCATACATATTTATTTTTTTCTAGATCAAATATATTGTGCAGTAAGAGTCTTAGTTTTGTTTTCACAGGTCGTTTTGAATGGCAAAGTTGATGCATTCTGTGGAGGCTCTATTGTTAATGAGAAATGGGTTGTAACTGCTGCCCACTGTATTGAAACTGGTGTTAAAATTACAGTTGTCGCAGGTAAGTAAACAGAAAGAATAATAATCTGCAGCATCACAAGCTCTTTAATATGATTTGTATACCATATTTTACTAAGGTCTAATAAAATTATTGCTGAATAAATTGGCTAAAGGCAGAAGGATCATAATCTCAAAACCCAACTTGCACCATCCTCCAAGCCTCCATAGTTCCTTTGATGTACCCATATTATCACTCCCTTTAGTGAGACACAGTTAGTTCTTGATGTAGCCATTTCCATGCCAGAAAGCCTTCCCAAAAATCAGTGTCATGTCACTGATCCTTTTGTCTCTGGTACCTGGCACAATTTGTAGCAGGTCCTTAGAAAATATTTGAATTACTGGCCAAATGAATTTGTGCTCAAAAAAGGGATCAGAATACTTGAAATGTGGGAAATCCAGGATAATTCATGACTAGTAGATTCATTATCATCAATAAAAAGCCTATAACAACATGAGTGAACAGACCCATCTCTATGATAGTCCTGAATGACTTTTTGGTCAGAAAAAAAAGAATTGGCTCTCATTACATTTAACCAAAATCATCACAATATAAGCTTGAGATCTTTGACGTTGCCAGTTAGGTCAGTGATGCCGAGTAGACACTTGAAAATCTGTGTACGTGAAATACTGTTTGTGACTTAAAATGAAATTTATTTTTAATAGGTAAACATAACATTGAGGAGACAGAACACACAGAGCAAAAGCGAAATGTGATTCGAATTATTCCTCACCACAACTACAATGCAACTATTAATAAGTACAGCCATGACATTGCCCTTCTGGAACTGGATAAACCCTTAGTGCTAAACAGCTATGTTACACCTATTTGCATTGCTGACAAGGAATACACGAACATCTTCCTCAAATTTGGAACTGGATATGTGAGTGGCTGGGGAAGAGTCTTCCACAGAGGGAGATCAGCTTCAGTTCTTCAATACCTTAAAGTTCCACTTGTTGACCGGGCCACATGTCTTCGATCTACAAAGTTCACCATCTATAACAACATGTTCTGTGCTGGCTACCATGAGGGAGGTAGAGATTCATGTCAAGGAGATAGTGGGGGACCCCATATTACTGAAGTGGAAGGGATCAGTTTCTTAACTGGAATTATTAGCTGGGGTGAAGAGTGTGCAATGAAAGGCAAATATGGAATATATACCAAGGTATCCCGGTATGTCAACTGGATTAAGGAAAAAACAAAGCTAACTTAATGAAAAATGAATTTCCAAGGTTAATTCATTGGAATTGAAAATTAACAGGGCCTTTCACTAACTAATCACTTTCCCATCTCTTGTTAGATTTGAATATACACATTCTATGTCTACTGCTTTTTCTCTTTACAGGGGAGAATTTCATGTTTTACCTGAGCAAATTGATTAGAAAATTGAATCACTAGAGGAATATAATGTGGGAAATTGTAGCCATTTCTAAGGACCCAGTCCTTGACAAAATTGTGAAGTTAAATTCTACACTCTGTGCATCAGATGCTATGGTTCTCCACCATGGCAACTAACTCACCTGATTTTCCCTCCTTAGCAGCATTCCATGTTCCCAATCTTCTTTGCTTCTCCAACCAAAACATCAATGTTTATTAGTTCTGTATACAGTACAGGATCTTTGGTCTACTCTATCACAAGGCCAGTGCCACACTCATGAAGAAAGAACACAGAAGTAGCTGAGAGATTAAAACTCATCAAAAACACGACTTCTTTTCCTCTACCCTATTCCTGAATCTTTGACCTTTTCCAAATCCCAATCCCCAAATTAGTTTTTCTCTTTCTCATACTCTCTCTCCTTTTTACCCTCCACAGTCATTAAAGGAGAGATGGATAGGGAACATCATTCTGTTACACTGCTGTACACAGTTATACATGTCTATCAAACCCAGACTTGCTTTCAGAGTGGAGACTTGCTTTTCAGAACATAGGGATGAAGTAAGGGGCCTGAAAAATTGGAGGGGGGGAATTTCTTTTAGAGGGTTAAGTTTATATATATATATATATATATATAAACATATATACATATATAATGTGTGTGTGTTTATACACACACATACACACATACAATGGAAGCAATAAGCCATTCTAAGAGCTTGTATGGTTATGAAGGTCTGAGTAGGCATGATTCCATGAAGGCAAGATTGGCAGGTCATTGTAACTAACAAAGCTGACATCGACCCAGATATATTGTACCCTTTCTAAAAATAATAATAATAATGCTAACAGAAAGAAGAGAACAGTTCGTTTGCAATCTACAGCTAGTAGAGACTTTGAGGAAGAATTCAACAGTGTGTCTGCAGCAGTGTTCAGAGCCAAACAGGAAGTGGAAGTTGCCTAGACCAGAGGACATAAGCATCCTGTCTCCTTTACTAGCATACCCTTGAAGTGGAGGAGGGTGCAGCAGGCTCAAAGACATGAGTCATTTCAATCAGCCAACTAAGTTCTCCTTTACTGGTTTTGTGTTAACCAAGGAACATTTTGATTATAGTTAATCCTTCTATCTTGAATTTTCTAGAAAGTTGCTGACCAACTGACATATGTTTCCCTTTGTGAATTAATAAACTGATGTTCTGGTTCATACCTTGGCTTTTTGTGAATTTCATTGAAGTGAATCTGTCACCCTGTATTTGATGATGCGTGGGACTACTGACAAAATCACTTTGACCCCGCCAAGTGGCTGCCTTCTCCTGCTCCCACCTCACCCCCAGCCAGGCCTCACTCTTGCTGATTCCTTTAGTTCTTTTAGTCAATATATTTTTAATTGTCTTTAAATGTAAGTATAAATAAACATATTTTTAAATTTCTTGGCTGGGCCCAGTGGCTCACACCTATAATCCCAGCACTCTGGGAGGCCAAAGTAGGCAGATCACCTGATGTCAGGAGTTTGAGGCCAGCCTGCCCAACATAGTCAAACTCCGTCTCTACTAAAAATATAAAAATTAGCTGGGCGTGGTAGTGTGTGCCTGTAATCCCAGCTACTGGGGAGACCAAGGCAGGAGAATCACTTGAGCCCAGGGAGCAGGGGGCAGCGGAGTTTGCAGTGAGCCAAGATCGCGCCAGTGCACTCCAGCCTGGGTGACAGAGTGAGACTCTGGCTCAGTAAGAAAATACATACATACATACATTTTTTTGAGGCGTTTCTTTTTAAATCATTCACAGAGAGGTATCTCAAACACCACATTCAACAAAACACTTTGAAAAATGTTTTCAAATGCAATATAACACAGCAGAGATTTGATGCTCTGTTATCCAGCTTTCGTATAAGGCAGTGTGAGCTGTAAGCAGTGGGATTACATGCCTGTAATCCCAGAAAGGACAGTGGTCTGAACCCACCTGACACAGAATTGGGTCTAACTAGCTGTGAGTATGGCCTTCAATAAGTCACTCTGCATTTGGGAATTTGATTTCTCCACTTGTATAATAAGAGAGTTTGACAGGATGATCTCCTAAGACCCTGACAACTTTGTTAGTCTGTGATTTCATGTTTTTATTTTTATTCCTTTATTCAACGGATATTCAAGGAGTAATTGCTATGTGCCAAATACCAGCAGTGTTCATTAAATTTTAATTCAGATTTATATATATATATATATGTACAGTTAAATAATGTATATAAATTGTTTTGTGAGTGCCTACTACACTACTAGACAGTAGTGGCTCAATAATTGTTAGCTGAATCTGAATCCATGTTTATCCCAGAGTAGCAATTAGTCTTGCACTGAGTATCATGAAAGAAGACCATACTTAAATAAGAATAATGCCTGGGGTTTAGGTGTTATGAACAAATGAAAGGAAATTAGTTCTGCTTGTGTTGACTAAAAGAGGGGAAGAAAGAAGAGACACTATAACTGTCTGCCTCATATTTAAGGAGGATGCTAATTCATTCATTAAACATGTTGCTTCAAATTTGAATGACCAAAGATCTGTAGCCTCAGCACTCTGAAATTGCTAAAACTGAGACGCTCTGGCTTTGTTTCCATAGAGACCATCCCTTACAAAGGCAGCAACAGGAAACTGGAATTGGTCTTCTCTGTGGCAGAGGAAGGAGCTTTTGGACCCATAAATCTCTAAGCCACAGTTCTTTTTTTCATGGGCTCAAAAAGACTGAATTCATCATGAGCCACCTGTGGCATGTTGCCACAACTGAACATGTGGGGCCTTTAAGCTCACTAAGAGCCAATGTCTTCAGAGCCAGCCCTGGCTGGATTCTACCTAGGACATTTGCAGTTGCCATGTAAGAATCATTAGTGCTTTCAAAATCACTGTAGCTACTTCACCTAAATAGACTAAAACATGCTGCCATAATATTGGAAGTGACAGATTAAAATAGAACTCTTGCTGAGTGAAGGAAAGTGTGCTAATATAGTGCAGTCATTTTAACTTGCTGTTTAAATATGATTGTTTACAGTTCTTTTGAATATTAGTTGTTTTATAGTGACAGGAACAAAGTACTGTCCAATTTTCTCTGCCAAGGAAAAAAGAAAGGGTTTTCTTCCTTACTTACCTGAACCAAAACAGACCAGTTTACAAAATTGCCTAATTATGATTGTTAAACAAGTTCTGAATGCTTACAATCTAATCCAAGAATGTCAGAGCTACAAGGGCCCTTAAAAACTGTGCAATCCACTCCACTTATTTAACAGATGAGGAGATTGAGGCCAACATAAGGCCAGGCCCAGGATAACACAATGACAGCCAAGACTAGAGCTCAGGTCTCCCACCCTGTACTTTGAAAGAATAATGCTTTCAACTGAAGTACATTAATTCTACTGCCTATATTTTTAAGGCAGCTGGGGCATTCTGCATTGGTGGCAATCCTCTCAACAACCCTGGGACTGAAAACTACCCGGAATTCTTACTATCAATTCTCTAATTGACCAAAAGGTGACAAAATCAAGGAGACCACAGGTAGCTTGGAAGCAGAGTGAGAGTCAAATGACAAACTGGAGCTTCAACCTCTGGCTCATAGCAGGTACTCAGTAAATACATGTAGAATGAACGTGTGGTGATGGTGTCTGGCGTTTAGCCCAGCTGTGAGCACTGGGCCTTCCAAATGTGACAGTTGACTACTATAGCACATTCATCAGTGTCATCTGGCACACAATCATTCCAGCAACAATTCAGCTTTATTCGTTGTAACTGTGCTGGGGAAGACATATGCGGCACACGGAGACAGCAGGTTACTCCAGAAGCTGTTGTTTGAGGGTTGAAGGCGGGCTTCAAAGGCCCATCGAAGCTGAGATTCTAATAATGCAGTGCACTTGTGGATGATTGGGAAACAGACTACAGCTGCTGAAAGGCCCGTCTGAGTAAAGCAATCAGGAATCAGAGCTCTTTTTGAATCTGAGGCTTATGCCATCTAAAAAAAATCTCAGGGTTAAAGCCATAAAAATCAACGTGTTCTGTAAACTATGGGAAACTGTTGAAAGAATCACAGCAGGCAAAGTACTGAGGGACCCCTTCTCTTTTCAATCAATTCAGGCCCCAAAATCACTCTACCCATTTTTTCCTATAGTAGTTTCAAGGGAAATCTTTTTGATTCTTTGGGGCTGTGGACTGCCTTGAGATTTCTGAGTTAATCTCGACTTCTAATATAGGTAAAGTTATCAAAAGGGAAGAAGAAGAGCAGGCATATCTTTTCTTGCATAGGTAGACAAATAGGCAAAGACTTCCAGAAGAAGGCAGATACATTTTCTCCATGCCGTCACAGAATTATTTCAAACTCCTGGCCAGGTCATTCCACTCTAATAGGAGGGCTATCCTTCTATTCTCTTGGTTAAGAGAAAGTTGGAAATAGAAACAAGGATATTGCAGGCCAGGCAAGGCAGCTCATGCCTGTAATCTCAATACTTTGGGAGGCCGAGGCAGGAAGATCACTTGAGGTCAGGAGTTCAAGATTAGCCTGGCCAACATGGTGAAACCCCATTTTTACTAAAAATACAAAAACTACCCGGGCTTGGTGGTGCACACTTGTAATCCTAGTTACTCGGGAGGCTGAGGCACAAGAATCGCTTGAACCCGAGAGGCAGAGATTGCAGTGAGCCAAGATCAAGGTTGTGCCACCGCACTCCCATCTGGGTGACAGAGAAAAAGAAGAAGGGGAGGGGAGGGGAGGGGAGGGGACAGGGATAGTAATGATTCCAAAGACTTTCATTCAAATAGTTGCTTAATTGTAATGTTAAATATGAGATCGTAATTTATAAAAATTTACCACCATAGTAAATCTCCCTGATACCATCACTCTTAAACCTTTAGAAATGCTGCAGTATCTAGCTTCTCTAGATCAATAACCACAAAGAGGCTTCAGTGCTGACCTCATAAAGATAAAGGGTTCCCATGATTTACACATTATGTACTCTCATGATATCTATATATAAAAGCCTATTTTCCTCTTGGACTATATTACAAAAATAAGTATGCATTTTCATAAGATTCAAACCCAGCTCTAAAAGAAGCCAAATTAAGAATGTAGCAATGTATGAATGAAAAGGAAGGAAAAAAGCCATTACTAACCACAACTCTGTGGAAAACTCCCAGTCATCTAAGGTAGGAATAAGATATTTATCTTGAACACATAAGGGAATACGTCATAGAAGGGAGACAAGGAGGCTGAGGCAGGTGAATTGCTTGAGCTCGGAAGTTCAAGAGCAGCCTGGGCAATGTGGCAAAACCCTGTCTCAACAAAAAAATACAAAAATTAGCCGGGCATGGTAACTCATGCCTGTAGTCCCAGCTACTCAGAAGGCTGAGGTGGGAGGATGGCTTCAACCTGGGAGGTTGAATCAGCAGAGAGCTGTGATTGCACCACTGCACTCCAGCCTGGGTGACAAAGTGAGACCTTGTCTCAAAAAAAAAGAAAGAAGAAGAAAAAGAAAGGAAGGAAGGGAGGGAGGGAGGGAGGGAGGAGGGGAGGAAGGGTGGAAGGGAAGAAGGGAAAGAAAGGGAAACAGGCAAATACAAAAAAAAAAAAAAAAAAAGGCCTCCTACATTCACTTTCTTCCTAGGATATAAGGAGGTATTATCATTACTTTCTAGGAAATGCAAAAAAGATTAGCCTAGGAAATTATGGTTATAGCCCTGGCCTTTTTATCTCCTATTTTGTGTTTGTCATCTCCATGAGATGTATCTACCCATCTTGTTTGTGTTTTCTATCCTCATTTAGGTAGCTATTTTGTTGTTGTGCCTTATTTTTATACATTGAGCTCTTACCTTTCATTTTGATCTCTTTCTCCCTATAGCTATTACCCAACCAAATAACCTTGTAATAAAGTTTAATACCTGAACAAAACTTTTATTCTTGGTCACAGTGATGTTGTTTCTCTCAATATATCTCCCATATCTTCATTGCCCATGTTCCCTTCCATACACTCTGTTTCTAGTCCTAGATGAACATGATTAAGATTAGAATCTCTGCTTCCTTAGTTTAAAAAAATCTAGATTTGAGTAACAGCTATGCTAAAAGGATAGGTGCACATTACCTAATGGTGGAATTGTTATAGTTCAGAAGTCTTAACACCCTCTAATAAACAATTTTAATTAATACTTTCTATGTACCTAGCTCTGTATCTATTTCCTAAGGTGAAATGAATGGTATGCTGGAACTGGCATATACTAACTCTCAAAAATCAATGTTAAAAGAAAAACTTTAGAAAAAATAAATTCAACTGGAGGTCATTATGTTAAATGAAATAAATGAGGCACAGAAAGATAAACACATCACACATTCTAACTTATGTGTGAGATCTAAAGATCAAAACAATTGAACTCATGGAGATAGAGACTAGAAGGATAGTTACCAGAGGCTGAGAAGGGTCGTAGGGGATTGGAGGGTACGTGAGGATGGCTAATGAGTGCAAAAAAAAAAAAAAATAGAAAGAATAAGACCTAGTGTTTGATAGCACAACAGGGTGACCATAGTCAATAATAATTTAATTGTACATTTCTAATAACTAAAAGAGTATCATTGGATTGTTTGTAATGCAAAGCATAAATGCTTAAGGTGATGAAGACCCCATCTTATATAGTGTGATTATTATGCATTGCATGCTTGTACCAAAATATCTCATATATTCCATAAATATATACACCTACTATGTACCTACAAAAATTTAATATAAAAAAGGAAAGGAAAGAAAAAAATTTAACAGAGTTTATTTGAGAAAAGAATGATTCACGAATGGTATAGCAGTCAGAATCAAGAGAGGTTCAGAGAACTCTGCTGTAGCAGCCTGAGCAATGAGTTTTTATAGGCTGACAGAGAAGGAAAACAAAATATATTTGATTGGTTAGAGTGGAAAAGACCCTAGTTAGAGGTGAGTTGGGGATTTCTGATTGGTAAAGTCTGTAGTCTTTGTCTCCTTTTACTGTTGACATTGGGCTTCAGTTTGCTCATGTAGGAACTTAAAGGGCTAGGGCAGTCCAAATCGGGTATCAGGTGGCTTCCCCATTGCGTGTGTGTGTGTGTGTGTGTGTGTGTGGAATCTCACTCTGTTGCCTGGGCTTGAGTCCAGTGGCCCGATCTTGGCTCAATGAAACCTCCGCTGCCCAGGTACAACCAAATCACTATCTACAGCCTCCCAAGTAGCTAGGATTACAGGCACCTGCCACCATGCTCAGCTAATTTTGGTATTTTTAGTAGACACAGGATTTCACCATTTTGGCCAGGCTGGTCTTGAACTCTTGACCTCAGGTGATCCACCCACCTTGGCCTCCCAAAGTGCTGGGATTACGGGCATGAGCCACCACGCCCAGCCATTTTTTTAACACCCATTTTGCATATCATTTCCCACCTCCCAGTTCTATGTCCTCATGTTGGTAGCTTGAAATCTGCCATGGTAGGAGTGTTTACACCATAGAAATTGACAAATGTTACAAATAGGGTTTTGGTGTGTCTTTTAAAGAGACTCAGTTACTTACCATTTTCCAACATACACCTGAACACAATATAATTGTCTAACAACTCGTCATTTTTGCAATTCAGCTACTCAATTATTGCTATGACTGAGCACTAAATTCACGTTGTAAATAAAAACATAAAGGTTGTTTAAGGAAGCAAAATGTTGGTGAAGTAGAAATGTTGAGAAAACCAGGCCTTTAACATGTTCACAGATGGTAACAGATACTTTATGTTGTAAAATAAAATGTAACATTTCTTAAGTGCAAATATTTCTCCTACAAGACATTCACACATTGCAATCCACCAAGGTTTATTTTATGATATTTTTCTGCTGTGCCAGTATGTTAGTTCATAGTAATTTGTAAGATACTTATAAAAACTGTGGAAAAGAGTTCTTGACTGCTATTTTGGGTAAGCATGTAAGAAAACTAAAAAAAAAAAAAATCCCACAGGGATGTATGGAAGGTAAGTTGATGCAGTTTCACTACATTTCAATCAGGGAGCATGACATTTTATTCCACTTTTCCAGTACTGAACTAAAGTGAGCAGAATGTTATACAGTGTAAAATAATGTTGACGTTTAAAAATGTATCAAGAATAATATCTTGACCTCCCAAGTACCAACACCTATCCATTTCTCATCTCTCTCTCTCCAGATTCAGAGGTAGCTATCATTTTTAACTTTGTGTTCATCATTATCCAGCATGTCCATATACTTTAACCCTAAACTAAAAATTAACTCAAGATGGATTAAATGTAAGACCTAAAACCATAACAACCCTAGAAGAAAACT
>CAUYLG010065580.1:0-17894 GCA_963573385.1 Cacajao melanocephalus
TATTCTGCATGAATACATATGGAAAATACTCAACAATGCTCTGTTGTGTCTATGTACCACATTTTCTTTATCCATTCATTGGTTGATGGACACTTGGGTTGCTTCCAAATCTTAGCTATGTAAACCATACTGGAACAAACATCAAAGTGCAGATATCTGTTCAATTTACTGATTTTCTTTCTTTTGGGTATATAACCAGCAGTGGGATTGCTGGATAATATGGCAGTTCACTTTTAGGTGCTGAAACAGAGTAAATAGGGTAAAGGGAATGAAAAAAAAATTATTGATCTTATGTAATATTTTAAAATAAAAATTAAAGATAAAAGGTTAAATGTAAAGTTTCTAAGAAGGCATAAAGTATTCAATATGACTAGGCATGAACAAATAGCAACCAAATCTTCCTTAATCCAGAAAATCACACCCTTCTTTGCCAACACACGTTGTTTTTTATTTACTCTGAATGTTTACTCACCAGAGGGTTTATCTTCCTCTATGGCACTTAAAAGGCTAAAAAACAGAATCATTTCAATGGCATTTTAAATCTTAATTCCATGATTACCCAAAGGGAATGGGATTGATTCTTCTGAGGACTCCCGCACCAGAGCTTTCCAGTCAGCATTGGGTGGTGTAGAAGTGTGTTGAATAGCTACGACTGGGTTCCACATATCCATCACCTCATCCATGGGTGGCCAGAAGCAGGGTGATTTGCTGGAACCCCCAGGCTAGTCACCTCTGGTCACATGCAATCTCTTCTGTTGACACCAATGCGTAATATTAAATAGAAATGATATTATTATTTTCTATGTGTACCATGATGTCCGAAGGTTGGGAAGGATTTCCTTATACCATGTCTTCCTAGTAACACATGGTGTGACCTGTAGTTATATATTTTTTTATATATTTTTTTCATAGCAACATTTATTAGCATCCAATTCTATCATATATAGCAATGATTTTGTCCTTCATATTTTTTGTGTCCCTCAAAACCCAAATCTTGTGAATGCAAAGTCCTAAGAATGTCTTTAACAGAAATAAATTTTATTTATGGACAAAATAAGCGTTGAGAAATAAGCCTTAAGTTAGTTTTCAAAAGGAGTTAAATATGTTAGATGGCAGAGGGTAAGACAAACTATTTTCCAGACCAGTATTTTTAAATTTAAGAAGTTACATCTCTATTAGCGATGGGGGTAGTGTACTTTAGTATAGCT
The DNA here is from genome assembly GCA_963573385.1 of Cacajao melanocephalus. NCBI lineage: Eukaryota > Metazoa > Chordata > Mammalia > Primates > Pitheciidae > Cacajao > Cacajao melanocephalus. Next base: position 1,209 of record CAUYLG010065580.1, read on the forward strand.
GTTCCAGAAAGGGTCTTGGCTGAAGTACAGAGTATCTGCTGAAAAAAAGATGGTACCAGAATTTGGAAGAGTTTGCTAAAAGCAATCGATACTAAACTAGAGACCTTAATTTATTTTCAGTAAACTTTAACTACTGAGAGTTTTTCTTTCTCATATTTATGAAGCTATCACAGCAGATGACTGTAAAGTGCCTCAGAAGGAGAAGAGACATAGCAATATGGAGCCTTATGAAATATATTATTAGTATGATTAGAATGCTATACAAGCCTATACATGAACAAATGCAGTTAGTGGCTGTAGAAATGGAAAAGAAATAAAATACATGAATGATACAATGAAGAAATAATAAGTAAGTCCATGATGAAAAAATAAAGCATGGAGATCAGAGTAGACAACAGTTAATGTTTGAAAAACTGGGAAAAGGCTTATTACAACAGAATCGGAAAGGGAGTTTCTGGGATTCAGTCTTGGGAGATGGATGCCCTTAGTGAGTGAGCGGGAAGAAGCAAAGCCAGATAAAAGACCAAAAGAAGCTAAATAAACCGAGAAAACTTAAGTAACCCAGGAGGTGTGTGTTAAAGAAACTAGAGTGGAAGAAAGCTGCAAGAGACTTGCTGCAGACTAACAGCCTCTTAAGAGAGAGATCTAACAAAAAAAGGTAAGACCATTATACTTACTCTTTATGAGGCATTAATCATCTGACAGAGAAGGGTGAAGAAACGGAAGCATTCATTCTCTCTCTTTGGCATTTCTAGGAGATGAATGACATGAGATGGGCCAGTTGAAGAAGCATCAAGGCCAAGTAAAAGTTTTTCTCAAGAAACGTTACCTATTTGGCAAAATGGCCAAAAGGAAATTGTGATCAATTGTAAAACAAGAAGAGAATGAAAGAGATGTCCGTGGACCTTCCGAATAGAAAGTTCATTGGAATTAATCTATTTGGGTCAGCTGGATGAATGCAGAAGATAATTAATATCCATTTCTGGTTGGTTCTTAGTGTTTAGCTTTTATGTCTTCTAAATTGAGACGGTGGAAGAATGTAAGAACTTGGTGATTTTTCATGTATCTAAATTTTATCAAACAGGGTTAAAACACACTGACGAAATAATACACAGCGACTGACCCATTGGTGCACACACACACACGCGCACACACACACACACACACAGACACACACACAGAACAAGGTTTTAGCAGTATTGCTGAAGATTTCATTAAAACTATACTTTTCATATGGCTAAACTATAATGATATTTTGCAATAAGACAAAATATCTACATAAGGCATTGAGAATTGTCCAGAAAAGCTATCACATTTCCCCTAGATGAGGAAACTAAAATATAAATTTGCTCAGTGATTCATATTGAATATACTTTATTTAGAGTCTTTAAAATTCTGGTTTGTTTTAAGACAAGCTGGTTATAAATCTACTGTCAAATGTGGATTTTTTGGTATCTCGGGGTCAACATTTACTATGTTGCTGTTCATTCAGCTCTGCTGAAACTCAAATCATTCACAAGAAAAAAGTTATGAACAAAACACCCTTACCTTTTTGACACGAGTTAAACATTCTTGCTTTAAAACTGAGTATGAGTCTAGAGGCTAAGTAGCTATCCGCAAATCATAATGCAATAGGGACTACTTGTTCCTGAAAAGATATAGCCTCATTTCTGCACTGTATGTTATGCGATGACTCATTTTTTATTCCAGTTAATCATGTACAAAGCTATTCAAAAGAATTCCGGATCAACATGAATAGTATAATAAATCCAGGCAGGAGTTCAGAGGTTTTTATAAGAGATATCTATAATTATTGCTTAGACTGCCAAAAGCACAATAAAAGAAACTACAATTCTGAATAGCAGGCATAAAATTCATATTAGCCTTATGGAATACACACAGATTAAATTCTAACATTCAATTAATTCAAGGTTAAACCTACATCCACATTTGAAAAGATAGCAAAGTGAAGATTTCCATTATTTTGTAAGTCATTGAGCAATATATTGGACTGTTAGCCCCTATATTTAGTATAATATGATACAGCCTTTGAAAGGTTATAAAACTATAATTTTTGTTAAAGCTTTTATTATTTTTTAGAATATAAATGTTAAGTAGAAAAACTCAATCATTTCAGAATGTGAAGAGAAGAAAGTAAAAAAAAAAAAAACTTGAAATTCCACCACCAGAAATAACCATTGTCAATTCTCATACATTTCTGTGACTGCATACTATTCCATTTTATATCTGTGCTGTGCTTCATATAAAACATATTTGCATTGATGAAATACAGTCTGCAGTACATTTTTCACAATTATGAAAACAATCATGGATATCCTTCTGTCTTCATTGATTTCCATTTGTGATCCTTTTTCCACAAGATTCCCCAGAAATGTGATTGCTGGACATTTTATATCTTAATACATCGTTTCAAATTTTCTCACCGGAAGGATTATACCAATTTGCACTCCTTCCCTATAAGATAAACATACCCATTAATACTTGACAGCTTCGGTTTGTCAAATTTTTAATATTTTCAAGACACTAGAGAAAAATGTTATTATTTTTAATATTTCTTTTAGATTTTAGAGACAGAGTCTTGCTTTGTCATCTAGGCTGGGCTGCAGTGGCACAATCCCAGCTTGGTGGAGCCTCAATCTCCCACGCTCAAGCAAGCCTCCTGTCCCAGCCTCCCATGTAGTTGGGACTACAGGTGTGTGCCACCACACCTCACTAGTTTTCTAACTTTTGAAGAGACAGGGTTTTGTGATGTTGCCCAGACTAGTCTCGAATTCCTGGCCTCAAGCAACCTTCCTGCTTGGCCTCCCAAAATTCTGGGATTACAGGTGTGAGCCACTGTACCTGGCTAAATATTTCATGTTTTATTTTAAATATTTGGTCGTATTTCCAAATATTTGCTGTTACGGGGCTTTTCTGGAGGATATTTTTCCAGTGTCTTCTTTTTAATTAGTTATTTTTGTATACATTTAAGGTGTACATGATGATGTTTTGAAATACATATACATATGTATATATACATAATTACTACAGTCAAGCAAATCAACATATCATTTCATGCAGTCTTCTATTCTTGTGGTTAAGAGTAACTAAAATCTACTATCTTTGCAAATGTTCAGTATCCAATGCAATATTTAACTCTGCAAATGTTTAGTGTACAATACAATATTTAACTCTAGTCTTCAATGCTGTGCATTAGCTCTCTAGATGTATTCATCTTATGCAATTGCAAGTTTGTATCCTTTGACCTACATCTCCCCATTTCCTTCCACTCCCTGCCCCTGCTAACCACAATTCTACTTTCTATTTCTATGTATTTGACATTTTTTAGATTCTAACATATAAGTGAGATCTTAAGACATAGAAATAACCTAAGCCAATATATAGAAGAAACAATTTCCAAGATATGGAAACAACCAATTCATCAATGAATACATGAATAAAATAATGTTGATGTGTATATATAAACTGATACTCTGTGTGTGTGTGTTTATATATGTCTATCTGTCACCTACAGACACACAACATATTTATACATGTCTTCCAGATTCATTCATGTTCTCCCAAATGGCAGTGACTCCTTTTTTAAGACCCAAAGAAATATTGTTGTGCTGTGTATGTGTGTGTGTGTATATATATATACGCACATATATAATTTTGATATATATATTTGATATGTATATATATATTTCTATACTATATATTATATATAATATTTATATATAGGGTATATATATATTACAGTTATTACTAGAGTCAGCATATTATCAAGATATCTGTAGCATTGATTTGCTCATTTTACAAATATTTATCATTTATAAATATTTACTATGTGTCAAACACTGTGTAAGAAATGTATCATAGGGCAGGATAGAGCCCATGCCCTATTTCAAGGGAGCAGGAAAGAGTAGAAACACTACCAAAGCAGTAACAAATAAATGTATAAAATTCAAATTATTGATGATATAGATTTAGGTAGTACCCAGAAAATAGAAAACTGGGTGATAGAGAGCAAATGGAGGATGGGTTGTTGTAATTTTGCCCTTAAGCATAAGACTTTTGGGCTGAGACATGAATAATGAGAAGTATTCAGCCATTGAAGTTCTGAAGGAAGATCATGCTGGGTAGAGGGAAGACAGCTTTGTAGGACACAGTAAAAGTTACATATTTTATCCTTGCTGTAATGGGAAAACACTGTAGTCTTTGTACTTTTTGTGAGTGGAGAGTACTTGTCGGTTTTCTGTTGTCAGTTGACCCTGCTGTCACTGCACACTGGAAACAACTGGATGACTATATTCTTTGGCTTTACCTAAGTAATGGTGCTTTGACAATGGACAAGATAGATCAGAGACCATGGCTCTCTGGAGTTGTCTATTTGTTACAAAAGTGGGCTTCAAGTGGTCCATGCCTAAAGCACCAGATGTTTGTTGGTGACTGAATGCGTGGTTTGGGTAATAAGATGCTAAAATGAAAATATATAAGACTTAGTTTTGGCAAAAATAAAATAAAGAAATGGGTGCTGAATAAATATAACTCCATTCCAATATGAGGTACGAGGTACTTATGGAAGCCCTGCAAAAAGACAGGGTCTCTCTATCTGTTGCCCTGGCTAGAGTGCAGTGGTATGATCATGGCTAACTGCAGCCTCAACCTCCTGGGCTCAGGAGAGCCTCCTGCCTTACCCTCCTGAATAGCTGGGTTTACAGGTGCACACCATCACACTCAGCTAATTTTAAAAATTTTTTGTAGAGATGGGGTCTTACCATGTTGCCCAGGCTGGTCTCTAATTCCTGGCCTCAAGTGATCCTCCCACCTTGGCCTCCTAAAATGCTGAGATTACAGGCATGAGCCACTGTGCCTGGCCCATACTCTTTCTTTTTTAACTCTAACTTACCATAAATGGAAAAAATAATGAAATTAAGTCTATTTTTGCAAGAAAGAATTTCTTTCCTTATTTTATATATTTTTTGCTATTACAGAAGTTATTCATATGCATTGTTGAAAATCTTAAAAACAAGCAAAAATGGCAAAATAAACTTATTTCTACTACACAGAGATTACCCCCGTGAATACCTTCATATATATTACAAACATGCAGTTACCTATTCTCTCTCCCATGAATGCATTTTTAATTCATGAGATGATACTGCCTGTTTTATTTTGTACATCTTTTCAGTCACTTTTCAACTTCTCCTTTCAATACATCTTCATCTCATTTAAAGATCATATCATTTTCAAATGTCTTCAGTTATCTATAAAACGTCCTTCACATCTGGTTCGTCCAAATATTGTCAAAGTGGAGTTTGCACTTCATCTAGGTATTTTGTGTCCATTGCTCCAGTCTTTTTTATGATAACAAAGAAACTAGGCCTTTTGTGGAACCTGGTAAAAGAGTGTCTATTGATAGACTCACTTTAGTCTGCGGCATAACTTCTCTCCATCCTGTGATGGAGGGGAAGGCAGGGGATCTCCCTTTTCACCCTTACCTAACTTTTGTAAGGGAAACTTGGAGAGAGACAGTAATGAGCTTGATAAGAATTTTGTAGGGTTTTTAAACACAGTGAATTGATATTTAAATTATGCTTGGAAAATTCCAAAGCTAGAGATGGTAACCTCCTAGCTGCCTTGTGAGCAGAGTCACCATGGCAGACATGAGAGAGACCTGCATTTCTACCCATGATACCCATGGAGGATCCCAGGAGCAAACTTTCTCCACACCAACTGTACACCCTACAAAGAGAACAACAGATGTCAAGACACTAAGGGAGTTTCAGCCGGAGGAGATGGAACATTAACACCACAGGAAGTACAACTGCTATTTCCAGTGAGAACATTTCTAGTGAGTCAATTTCGAATATCCACTTACTACATCTGAACATTATAGTTGGAGAATGTTTTTTTTTCTGTACCCTACCTCTCCTTTCCACCCCAACTCTGGAAGAGCCAATGGCTGCCCAGTGGGCAGAGATGCAAGCAGTCAGAATATGAAAGGGAGAGAAAGATGGCAGCCCCATTCCCATCACAGTAGGCCCCCACCCTGGCTGCAACCTGTGAGAAAGCAGCTTTGATGAGTAAGGAAATTTGGAATTTTAATTATTACAGTTTAATTAGAGGAATAAACACAGCTGTTGTGACTGCAATTTGGAGATTTACTTGTTATCTAGAGGTGACCAGAAATGCAAGTGACCTACCTGAGACTTTTTCTATCAGGGCTGGTGGGAGGTTATTTTACAAATGGCTTTGTGATTTTACCCTAATATGTTCCACTTGTTCACAGCACTAATTATGGGCAAAGAGTTGCTCTCTTCTCATGAGAAGAAAAATGAGAAAACAGCAAGTGTTCCTTTAAAATTCTTTTCACTTCATATGCACATTTCCCCTCATGGTAAATATCTCCTTTGAGAGTGAGCTTCTTAACTTAAACTATCAATTTTTATTGTCATCATGCAAGCAGATATTTATATTGTACCAGATAGTTTATAAAACACTTTCATATTCATTACCTGTATTGCCACATTTTTACTGATTGTATCCTCTTTATATTCTTGAATTATATTTGCATTATAACAGAATTCTTCTTTTCAACATATCTTACGGTGTTGCCTTCTAGCTTCTAGTTCCATGAATGTTTAGAATGTGTTTCCAAAATTAGAACTGAGTTATTATTTTCAGGAAGACAAAAGAGCACATGGGGTACTAGGATGTCTCATGTGTGTTTAGAAAGCAGCCTATGCCATAAGTTGGATGCTATTTGGTCATTAGTCTAAGGAGAAAGACACCAGAATGCTAAAGAGTGAATAAAGGAAAAAATAAGCAAATGTTAAAAAGCCACACTGACCACAGGGCATTTCCTTAGGAAGATATTCAGCTTCTTTAATTCTGTTCAGCAAGCTGCATGTACAGCACTCTTCAAACGAAGGGAAATAAAATGCAAGAAAGAAGAGAAATTGACAGCTGCTGGATTTGGATAGGAAATATATAATATTCACAGAATAGCAGTTCTCGTTAGACATATAAAAATTAAGAAAAGGTAAGAATTCTATAAGAAATAAAGCAACACTCAATAATTACATCTCTTATTCTTGCAGAAATAAATGATAGGGCCGTCCACTGGCAGCATTAGCAGCAGTTTAAGAAAAATGACTCACTTCTCTCTCTTGACAAAGATTCTGAGTAGAGTGTGAAGTAACAGTATAAGGTCAGACTGTTAAATATTTCAGAAGACGGAAGAGAGATTTTTTCATTGCAGAGAAAGAATTTCACTTCAGACAAGTGGGAAGTTCTCTAGTAATTCAATTGGGAGGGGTATAAGAGCTATTGAAAAATACCACATCTTCATTTAAAGACAGACTGTTTAGAAGGTAGTACATAAAGCCAATACCTTTATAGGTGCTTTTGAAAACTACACTATTCAAGTCCTGTTAGAAGAGAGACAGGTGCTTCAACCAACAATGGCTTGTTTGAAGGGGTCAGGAATAGAAAGTCATTCCAGAGGCTTGGTGCTCATTGATGCTGGGACATAATGCACCTACTTAGACTCTATTTTAGTATAAAAATATCCTTGTTCTTGGCCAGGAAACCTTGCACTCTTACCCCAATCATTTTGTCCCAAAAGTCAGAAGCATTTTTCACCCACAAGGCTCTCTTCGGTTAAGACTTCAGTGTTATTTTCCATTTAGGTAATTATAGGTTGCAGGAGTATCTTCATGGTCCATAACAATGTTGCACGTATGTTAAAAACAAAAAACAAAAAACACTTAACCAATAATGGAACCAGTTCAGATAGTTAATGATCGTATTTTGTGTCTATCAGTGTACACCACTAAACTAGGCACAGAGCAGATTTAAAACAATGCTCCATGCTTTTAGATCTCTACAAACCTAAAACAAGCTAACAGATACACACACAGAGACACACACACAAAATCCAGGTTGTCTTTACATTTTTCTTTTACATTTCAAATAATAATTTCATTCTTTCATAATAAAAATACTTTTTTAAACAAAAAGAAGAAAATACAAAAATACACTTCAGAAATAAGTATCATCTTGTTTCTGGCCTCACTCATGCTATGAAAAACTATACAGGTATTCTCTATCTTCCAGGGCTAAAAAGACAAGCCCTTCATCAAATCACTGCTCAGTGAGAGGACTTGGACAGCAGATTGTGTTTTGCAAACATTGTTGCAAAACTATGCCCCTGAGCTTCTGAAATCTTGCCACTTCCTCAACAAGGGAAGAGACAATAAAAGAGAGAAGAGTTTTTCTTTCTTTAAAACTAGGCTGGACTGTATGGTTCTCCTAATAGAGGACTTGAGAACTGACAATATGCAACTTCTGAGGCTAGGTCAAGAAAACGCCTGGATACTTACTATCTTAGAATATTTAATCTTGAAATCTCACAAGCAGGCTGTGAGGGAACCTCAGCAATCCATGGAGAGACTCAATTAAAAATTTAGAGGCAAATTAAATGTTTGTTCTATATTTAAATATAGAAACAAGGGTTTCCAAACTGGGGTTTAGAGTGTATGTATGTATACATACATATATTTATATGTATATGTGTATATGTATATACGTATGTACAAATACACACACATCTCTCCATATACTCTATATATTGAGTATACATACCTATAATGCATAGAATACACAAATAACATGAAAAGAAACAATGCATAGTGAATTAAAATGATAAAGTTATGTATTTTCAAAAAAATAGTGGCTATGTGGTGCATAATTTTAAGTTAAAAAGGCTATAAGGCAGGATAATCCATTTCTGTTTTTGTTACAGAAGGATAGAAATAGATATCTAGATATTTAAATATTTTGGTAGATGAATATAATATTCTAGAAGGCCTATCAAAATACTAACAGCGGTTGTATCTAAGTGGTAGGATAGTGATTTTGATTTTTTTTTCATATTTTACTTGTCTGTATATTCCAATTTCTTTTCCAGTTAGCATGTATTATTTAAAAATAAAAGTTAGAAAATTATATAACTCAAAACTATTTCAATTGCTCTAAGCATTTGATTTGCTCTTTCTATTGCCCATTGTGTTTACATAACGTTAAGCAGCTAGAAATACAGTTCTCTTAATGTGCCTGGAGCCCGGTAGTGCCCTTTAAAAATGTGTTTCTCTCAGATGTCTATGAATGCTTTTTGCAGGTGGCTGTGTGGGGGATGTAGAAATCTCTTCTTTGCTAAACTAAAAAAGAACTATAGATTACTTCCTTCCTTGAAAAACACTCCCTCTTGCCCTTACTCAAAAGACTTGTATGCTTGTCTCTTGTGTGATGTTATCAGTGATCTCTCAACAGCAGCTGCTGTGGTGAAATCCACGAACTTTTTGACTTTATGTGGATTTGTAAAAAAACATTCCTTGCTCATATTTGTTACATAATCCCCTAATTCATTGATTTTTATGCATAGGTACTGGTAGTTTGTGTATTTCTCAAATAGTTACTTTTTAATATTTTATTTTACAAAGAAGATTTCAGGAAGACTAAAAAATAACTTGAGCACAGCCTCCTTTTTCTTTTGCTAAGATCATCCTCTAATATCAAAAGAGGTTCCATTTAACATTCCCCAGCTGAAAGCCGTGTCCCTAGTGAAAAGGGCAGGCCAACTCCCATAAACCTGTGTTTTACTCTTTCTCTTAGCACCCTCCTCTCCTTCTCCCCGACAGTTGTACAGACAGGAAAAACACCTGTGCTTCCTAGATTTCCAACCCATATCTCCATGGTAGATGGCATTTTAGAGAACACTTTTCTACAAGACATATATTTGATTAAACATGTCCTGGGATAAAATAGGACATCTTTTCTGTACTTATGGGGACTAAAAGAAAAGTGGAATAGTCACCGTCCTGAAAAGCCAAGACTATGTTCAGATGGATCCTTTGTCCTCACTCTGCATAATTCCTGCAGCTTTTTAGAAGCCCTTTATTGATTAGACTACAACTACCCACGAACTACTAGAAAGCATATGGTGTGTCAACACAGAGAAGATATATTAAAACCTGCACTGAATGAAGAATTTAAATGTAAAAACCATAACTCTAAAATATTCTTATCCATAGAAAGATCTATGTGATACAAACTCATAATGAAAGTCATACTTAATTTCCATTTTGTTTACATTATATTTGGTTGGCTCAGGAAAACCATAACACAGAATATACTTGATCTAAAATGTACACATATTTTTGTTCATATATGATTAGTGAAAAAATTAACAGAACTCATAGTGTTCCAAAAGTATTGGTTAAATACTTAAATTTTGCAGTAAAAATTGCTGAACTGGCCAGGGCTTCTGGCCAAGAAGTATGAATTTAAAAAGGAAAGTAAGTATCTCACTTTCGGGGAAATGTTATTAGCTCTTCAAGGGGAGGATCTGCGATCTGTCAGAGCTGACCAGGGTGCTTGGCAATCTGGCTTTTGGAAGATGAGGCCATCCTCTTCCCTGGGAATGCCTATAATGTGCTTCTAATCTCTGTTTTTGTTTTCTGAAATGCAAATATGATCAAATTTTCTTCATAATTTGACAATAAAACAGGATATAAGACTTGACTAATTTATATATAACTTGAACTAAAATAAAAATTTCCTAATATTTAAAAATGCCACTAAGTGCTAGTGCAGATATACTTTTCTGTGAGCTCAGATATATATTTTATACTTCACTAAAGCACTATACTCCCTGCATGTAATTGTGGGATCTCTTTATAAGAAATGTAACATGTTTCCAGGGGTTTCCAAACTTCACTTTACACTGGAATCCTGAGAATATTTTTTCTTGAAAGCATATTCCCAAACTATGTATATTTATTTAATCAGTATCTCTAGGATTAGGCCCAGGCTTGCTAGATTCAAAGCTGAATCCAAAAAAATGTGGGGGAAGGAGGGAGGTTGAAATAAATAGGTGAGCGAAAAGATAAAAGGGATTATTTCTTAAAACTTATGAGACATTTTTTATTTGTAGCTTCAAGAATATCAAAAAGCAGTTTTGTTCTTTTCATTTATCACTGCATCATTATTATTTTTCCCATGTCATTTAATAGTCCCTTATGATCAAGTACGTAAATATTTTAAGAAAAAAATATTGAAGAAAGAATGTAAAACATATCTCTTATGGGCTAGACTATAGTCAAGTATTTTGCAAAGTTTCTACTATGAAGTCAGTATTTTATTAAACTAAATTTTTAAGTAACTGGGGAGATTTTTATTTCTAGCATTATGGCAGAGAAAACATGCTGGTTTATCATATATAAACCTACTAGATAAAATGAAGAAGCTAATTTTCAAATACAGACCTGAACTGAGGAGAAGCAGAAGCAGCAAAGCTCAGTATAAAACCTAGAATGCAGATATGGGATTAACCAATAGAACACATGTGAAAAATAACTAAATATATAAGGAATAACAAATCAAATAAAAAGATAAAACGTATAAATGACCAGGCTTATTTAATAAAGAACTAAATAAACCTTTCAGAATAGATTATGTATATTTGCTTGCTACTTTACATTGGAAATTCAATGGTTGGAATAAAGAATATATTAATCAAAGCAGAAAAAAGTCTTAGTGTATTGAAATGAAGAAATAAACCAGAATGAGCCCAAGGTGACCAAAAAGAGGAACCATAAAGAGAAGATTTGAGTGGCATAGATTACAGGAAAATAACACGAAGTATATGTCTTATTGAAGATCTAGAAAGAAAAAAATAGAGGAGATAGGTTGAGCAAAAAAAAAAGAGAATTAGATTGATAACATTTGAATATGATGAAAGATAAAAATTCAATAAGATATATACTTAAACATACCACAAGCAAACAGCTGAACACAAAAACAAAACCAAAAAGAATATTAAAGGTAGTCAGAGAGAAAAAATAAAGTCACATACTGAAAGCTGGCCATAAGACTCACAGCTGGCATCATCATAAGAGAAGCCAACAAAAGAGTGGGTTTATGTATCTTCAACATGATGACTGTAAACAGACCTTAACTTAAAATTCTAAATGTAGGAAATCCATCTTTTAAGACTGAAAACAAAACAAAGATGGCCCCAAAATCTGAAAATAATTAGACTAGTCCCTCATTGATAGAATTCTGAGGGATGTGGTTTGCAAAGAAAACAATGCTCCCTGAAGGAAGCTGCAAGATATAATAAAAGATGTGAGCAAAGGAAAAGGTAAATATAGAAATAAGTATAAACAAACACCTATTTTATAAAACATAAGGATGCTGTGTATGTGCGTGCATGTGTGTGTACACTATCCCGAGAACACCACCACTTAAAATTTCAGGCTACACTCACTCATTTATTAGCATGAATACCAAAACCTTAAAATGTCTTAGCACAGAAAATCCAAAAATGTATTAATAAGATAATGCATTTTGACAAAGTTTAGAGCATCCAGGAAGAATAGGTTGACTCAATATTAGAAAACAAATTTATAAAATATATCACATTTATGCAGAAAAAGCATTAGGCATATACCAATTAATTATTTGGTTAATTGGATTAATAATGTTTAAAACGGAAACAAAACAAAAGCAAACAAAAACTCCTAGTAATTTAGGAACAGTGGGGACATTTTATGCTCTCATAAAAGGCACACAAAAATATATTTCATCAACATCTTATTTAATAATGAAATATTATGCACATTACCATATAGTCAGGGACATAATTGATTTTTCTGCTGTTACCACATCTATTCAACATTGTTCTTCAGCACCCAGTCAACACAATAAATAAGAAAAAGAAATGAACATGTAAGGTTTAGAAAGAAAGAGGTAGTTACCATGATTATTCATATCAGCATGGAGAGGCAAAAATATAATGTGGACTGGCCAGGTGCAGTGGCTCATGCCTGTAATCCCAGCACTTTGGGAGGCTCAGGCAGGCAGATCACAAGGTTTGGAGTTCAAGACCAGCCTGCCCAACATGGTGAAATCCCATCTCTACTAAAAATACAAAAATTAACCAGGCGTTGTGGCACATGCCTGCAATCCCAGATACTCAGGAGACTAAGGCAGGAGAATTGCTTGAACCTGGGGTTGCCGTGAGCTGAGATCAGGCCACTGCACTCCAGCCTGGAGTACATTTTTATAAATGTAGCAACTAAAACTGAAAAAAAAAAATTATAGTTGCTATATTTGTGAAAAAATTAAAGTATACAAATTAATACATTGTGTTACTTATGTAATGATGAAGAACATAAAGCAGAAACAGATCAGAAATAGTTTAGAAACAGATCATACATATGTGGGAAAGTCTCTGCATGTTAGAGGCTCTATCATACTTCAGTGCAGAAAGGGGAATTAATCTATAAATAATGCTGGAAAAAATGTGTTATCTACATGGGGAAAATGAAATTATATACTTACTTTACACCATAAACAAAAGTCAACTTATTATGTATCAACTTAAAAAGGCAAACTTTTCAAAACGTAAAATGCAGCACAGGAGAATTGCAGTGATCAAAGTTTGTGTCATTCCAAAATTCTTATGTTAAATTTCGAATCCCCAAGGTGATGGTATTAGGAGGTGGGTCATTTAAGAGGTGAGTTTATAATGAAGGCAGACCCCTCCGAAACGAGATTAGCATCTTTATAACAGAGGCCCTAACGGGACTCCTGGCCTGTTCCACAATGTTAGGACACAGCAAAAAGGCACCATCTGTGTCTGGCCCCGAGTGAGACAATGAATTTGCCTTGATCTTCGACTTCCACCCTCCAAAAGTGTGGAAGAAATACATTTCTGTTGTTTATAAGCTACCCAGTTTATGGCATCTTGTTATATCAGCCCGAATAGACTAAAACAAGAATGTCTTTACGATTATGTGCTAAAACCCCCACATTTTGAAATAAGACACAGAAAGCATCGACCATAAAAGAAAAGATAAATTCTACTATATCAAGAGATATCTATGCACCAAAAGACACCATGAAGAGTTAGAAAACAAGCCAGAAGCCAGTAGAAAATATTTACTTACCTATAACTGAAAAAATTAATATCCAGACAATTAAATGGGATTTCTATGCATCAGAAAGAAAAAGTTGAGAAATGGGCAAATAATTTGTAGGCATCTCACAATGGAAAAAATGAATAAAAATATGAATAGTTGTTCAACCTTTTTAGTAATCAGAGAAATGCAAATTAAAACTCCAGGAAGGTAACTTTTTGCACTTACCATATTGGCAGGCCCTCCCCATGCTTCATTTTCCTCTCTTCTTCAGGAAAGCCTTGCTAATTTCAAGCATTTGTTCAGCTTATTACCTTACACAAAATCCACTGTTGAAATTTTTATTGGAATGATGGATCAAGTTGGGAGAACTGCAATTTTTTATGATAGGCTTCATAGTCAATAACACTGTATGTCTCTATTTAATTCAGTATTTTAAAATGAATTTCAATGAAGTATCATACTTTTCATTAAAAAAGACTTGCACTTAATAATTTCAGGATATGTTAAAATTTTTATAGATTATAAATGGCATCATTCTAATTATTAATTTTTCTATTCATTGTTGATTTGTAGAAAGACTATATACATATTACTTATAGCTGGCAATATTACTCAATTCGTTTACTAATTCTTAAAATTTCTCTAGGGGGTTTGTTTTTTTACCATTTATATGTTGAATTTCAACTCCCCATAGTAATACTACTACAAGGTAGATCACTGAAGAGATGACTATAACTCTATTATAGAGCAGCCACGGGTTTGGACTGTGTGTTGTCCAAATTGAGATGTGCTCTAAGTGCAAAATGTAGAATGAATTTCAAAGACGTATTGCGAAAAAATGGAAACTTTTACATATTGAATGCATGTCGAAATAATATTTTGGATCCAAGAAGAGCCAGGCAGAACAGGCCAGGGCTGGCCTAACGCCAGGATGACCTGATGGTGGTCCCTACCTAGACTTGTATTAAGGGTCCATCTTGGGACCGTTTCAGCTTCAGGTGGGGTATTTATTCTGGGGCTCATATGTCGGATGAGCCAAATTACAAGATTTTGATTCAAGCAGGGCCTGGAATGAGTTCATTGAAATAACCCGCGGTGGGCCAGGCGTGGTGGCTCACGCCTGTAATCCCAGCACTTTGGGAGGCCGAGGCGGGCGGATCACGAGGTCAAGAGATGGAGACCATCCTTGCCAACAGATGGAGACCATCCTTGCCAACATGGTGAAACCCATCTCTACTAAAAATACAAAAATAAGCTGGGTGTGGTGGTGTGTGCCTGTAGTCCCAGCTACTCCGGAGGCTGAGGCAGGAGAATCGCCTGAACTCGGGAGGCGGAGGTTGCAGTGAGCCAAGATCCTGCCACTGTTCTCCAGCCTGGCGACAGAGCATGACTGTCAAAGAAAAAAAAAAAAAAAAGAAAGAAACAAAATAACCCAATATGGATTCACAACTGCTTTTGGTTTTAAATAGAGATTTAAAATCTGAGTCTCCAGGCAAATGGAATATTTACAGGACAAAAAATATTTCCCTGTTTGAGGTTTCCCCCCAATTCTCAATGAATTATTGTTTCCATTGCTCAGTTCCTGTCACGATCCTGTGAGAATGGAGGCCGGCCCGCCATGATCCCCGGATTCTGGATGGAGACGCAGGAGAAGCCGGGTCCCCGACAGCACAGAACAGGGCGCCTCTCTACGGTTGAAGGTTTCAGTTCCCGCTGCCTCCACGAGGGGACACGAGCCTCCCCCGCCGTGAACGCAGACCCCAGGCTCCTTCCGGAATGAGGAAGTGAACAAGCCGCTGCCGGCACGAGGAGGCGGAAGGGCCTCCCCGCTCCCGCCGCCGCCGCCTCCCACCATCGCGCCCCTCCCACTGCCCCGTGGGCTCCTGCGTTTTCTTCTCAGGGGCTGGAGCCCCCACACCGTGCTCTGCACGAGTTCCCATCATGGCAGCAGCTCCGCCCCCCACAGTTCACTCCCTGCTTATGCCTGAAACCCGTCCTCCCTCAATCTCCTTAGGGAGCCGAAGGGGTCCGCTTGGCTTCAGCGCTTCCGGGCCTGGTGGGGGACACAGCTCTTCAGGCGCCAGACCCACTGGACCAGGGAGCGCGCACCTGCAGGAGCCCCACCCTCGCGTCTTCCTTGTCATTCCTCCTTTCGGTGGCTTGGCCTGGGCTCGACATGGGCTTCCTCACTTCCGCTCAGCAGCTCCCCACGGCTGCGGTGCACCAGGCGGCCATGGTGCCCACTCACCCGAGACCTCACCCCGCTCACCGGAGACCTCACGCCGCTCACCGGAGACCACACCCCGCTCGCGGAGACCACACCCCGCTCACGGAGACCACACCCCGCTCACCGGAGACCACACCCCGCTCACCGGAGACCCCACCCCGCTCGCCGGAGACCACACCCCGCTCGCGGAGACCACACCCCGCTCACGGGAGACCACACCCCGCTCGCGGAGACCACACCCCGCTCGCCGGAGACCCCACCCCGCTCACGGGAGACCACACCCCGCTCGCCGGAGACCTCACCCCGCTCACCGGAGACCACACCCCGCTCGCGGGAGACCCCACCCCGCTCGCGGAGACCCCACCCCGCTCGCCGGAGACCCCACCCCGCTCGCCGGAGACCACACCCCTCTCCCGGGAGACCACACCCCGCTCACGGGAGACCACACCCCGCTCGCCGGAGACC